>JAPYYV010012272.1:0-10379 GCA_030522625.1 Copidosoma aretas | reverse complement strand
AGGACATTACAGATAACGTAGTAAATATTACAAGCATTGCAGTAAATTGACGATGGTTTTGTAAGTATACAACGTTATATTAAGGTCGGATTATATTGAATTTTTCATGTGCAGTAAATCTGCGAATGTATTTGTAACGCTACATTAACGTTAATATAAATACAAAGTGTAACGTATTTTAAAACAGGCAGGAAGCAGCACAAATGGTTGAGCGAGCTACTGCACCATAAATTGATGCCGCCACACATCAAAACTTTGGTCGGCCTGCTCGCCAGGAGCTTTGGGTGCGCTGCGCGCCCAAAACGGGCGTGCCGTGCGACCAAGAGAGTGGGTGCGCGGCTGTAGGTGTTCTTGGCGCCACGCAATCAACTTTTTTCTAGTGCAACTCTTTTTCTTTTATGACATATACATCTTGTCCTTTAACTCTAGTTTCATTACATATAGTACAGACTTCTTCCTCCATTCTTAATTAATCTAGAAAATAACAAAATTTTCAGGTTTTTAAATAAAGAAATTGAAGATTCGTACCGACAGACATAGTTGATTATGAATATAGTGTCACCGTGTACTAGGCAAGAGCAGGAATTCATATGGAAGCGAGCATTACTTAACAGGCTTCATATAATTAGACACCTGAGCAATTAAGTAAAAAAAAAAAAATATCAAAGATCAATGCTGGAAAATAAGCCACAAATTATTTGTCAACTCGATAAACTGTCTGCAACGAAAAAAGTTGCTATGCATGACATCAAAAACAGTTTTAGCTTGATATGAAAAATATGAAATAAAAATAATTATGCAAAGAGTCAGGTAATCATTAGTCTTAACAATTAACGTACATTGATACAATGTAGAGTTTAGAATTACAATATTATACAACTATTGAGCACAAGCACAAAGAAAACATTTTTTTTGGATTACACCAATAAAACCCTAAAATTTTTTGATTATTTCTTATATCGCATTGTGAGAACAATCGGTCAAAATTTTTTAGTAAGATCAGTACTGCCAGAACTCCTCTCAAGTGCAGAAAAATCAATGAAATACATTTTTTTTTTATCGTTCCCAGTTAAATATTTTAGCAGTAATTGTAACTGTACTGCATAAAAACACATTGTTTCAACAATGAATAAGAAAAGGTAATTAAAAAATTTATAAATTTATCTCTGGAGATAAACAAAAACAGTGTATTTTACTGTTGTACTTTCACTTTTAGCTCAAACCTACTAAGAACATTTATCTACATCCAAATAAAAATCTCATTTGAGATACATTCTAAACTTATTTTTAGACTTGTTTCTGATCCATTAATTAATAAGATAGATACAATAATACTTTACGACAGCAGGGTTCTTATGCAGTCAGGATGTAGCACATCGATAGGGCCCAATGTCTACTGATTATATTAAATCATAAGTCCAAAAGGTATGATTTAAAAACTCCTCTAACTGTATGCATACATGTAAGTTGTCATCCCAGATGCACAAAATATAAGGCCAAAACCTTATGTGAAAAAACCAACACCACTAGTCACAACTAGTTTTTGATATTTTTGAAACTTTGAATCGTGGACGATGAAAATTTTATTGACTATACCTAGGGCATGTGCTCCGTTAAGTCAATTGTAGATAAAAGGCGGATTATTAGCTGGTGATTTTTTTTCCTCTTGTGAAAATACTTTAATATTTACTGGAATTAATCATGAATTTCATGCTCATTTATAGTATCAACCATAATCTATCTCGGTGGAATTATTTCAAGTGTGATCGATGAATTTAAATGAAAGTAAATCAATGTCAAATACAGTAAATACGTTTTCAATGTAATCTCAAATTTTGACTAATGTAGAGATAAAGAATCTAGAACATAAACATAGGTCAATATATATTGGTGACATAAGGTTCACGTACATGTCTGAGAAAAAACTTTATTAGTTCATTTGGATTCATTTGTACATGATCTTTTTCTGTCCATTGCGATTTCTTATCAATACTATGATGTTAAACAAGTATTTTAAACTAATTCATTTTGAATAAGATACATTGGTCAATCTAAAAATACCATTCATTCACATTTATCAAAATAAAACCAGAGTCAAGTCAAAAAGTCAACATTCAATCATGGCCAATATGCCAAGTTTTATGGTATAACTTTTAAGATATAGAAGTTCAAAAGCTGGTCATAAATGATAAGCTGATCATGGGATAGCAATCTCCATCTGATATTCAATTTACTCTAACCTTCGTTAATGACAGACAGCATGTGGACAAAGTTTGATTAACTTTTCAACTCATATATTTGTCATTTGTTATGTGATACATAATGTAAATAGTACAGTTCTGTGCACTAAATTGAAATATAACTATTTTCACATTACAGAATTATGAGCCCTTTTTAACACTTATTTATTAAATTATTAAACATTTTTTGCTTGTGTGTCTGCTATGCCGCGCCGCTTGATGAACATGTCGACGTGCTTGTGATCACATGAGTTGGGTATGTATATGTATTAAATTCTCTATTCTGCTTTCGCTCTCGCGCGCGGGGAGGGAAGGTGCAAGCTCCCGCTTTCTCGGAAACTCTCGCTCAGCTGCTTTTAAACATATCCCGAATGCAGGATTCGGTTTTTAATAAACAATTCAAAACGTAAGCTTAGGAGTTTGGTGAAAATAATTTAGTTTCAAAGAAAATTTTGCGCTCGTTCACGTAGTGCAAGCCATTTTTCCGTAGCTATGGGGATGGCGATCTAGCAAGTTAATTTAAGATGGTGCAACGGGTACTTAGCCTCCAACCGATGAGAACACTAGCGCGATTTTCAAAGCTATTTTTGTTTTAAACGTAATAAAACAATTTTTTATTTGAAAAATGGGTTTTAAGGATTATTTGAGATCCACTTGTGTAATAATATTACCACAAATCAAAGTTGCAACATATTTTTCAAATAAAATATGGTTTTATTACGTATAAAACAAGAATAGCTTTAAAAATCGTGCTAGTGTTTTCATTAGTTGGAGACTAAGTACCCGTTGCGCCATCTGGGATTAGCTTGCTAGGCTGCCATCACCATAGCTGCTTGTGAGTTATAAGCATTGCAATTTTTTTTGCATATTTCTGACATTTTTACATTGGGTAGAAAAAAAAAAACTCAAAAAACTTTATTCTTTTGTCTTAAAAAATATCATATAAAAATTCCAACTATCCTAGCAGCATTTCTAATTCAGAGGTAATTTTACTGGACTAATAATTGTCAGCTAAGACTGTTCGTTAGCAGCGAAACCTTCAATGAGAAAATAGAAATCCGTAAATCTTGTAAGCACAAGTGATGCATTCCTAGTCACTTAAAGTCCATCGTACAGAAATTTTCGTTAATATATAATCTTAATTGACTTGCCACATCAATAGACACAATTATTCAAACATCACTATTTTTAATATCTTCTATAGCTTGATCGCCGTCAAACTGTTGTCTATCTTCATGAATACTCTTCCTCTGGCATCTCATACCAGAAATAGCCCTATTTCTTCCAGATCCTTAACTGTGCATTGTGTTTTTCAAAAACTTTAATTGTTTTGTTATCTAGAGCCATGTACTGCAAAAACTGTTAACTCAAAAAGTTGTAATTAAAAACACCAGTATTGAGCGAATACATGAAAGACAGTAAACGAATAGTGAATTCTACCATACTTGTTTTTTGCTCTTTGTCATCTATGTAAATTTTGTGTGTGTCTGGCTGTACAGCTTTAAAATGTTTAATCGAACACAATCAGTAGCATGATTCTTTATGTACGATGTAGCTTATCGTTGAAGGCTAGGGAGAAAGTCACACTGTATGTTGCAGCAGGTGAAAATAGATCTCCTTCATTTTTACTCAAATTGTTCATAAGATTATCAATTTTATAAGAAATTTATGTTGTTATTATGCAGAGTGACTATCAGGACGGACATAAAACAAAGATTCCTTTATTTGTGCCTTAAAGCAAGTGGCAATCACGATTTCAACTCATCCCGAAAAAACTTTAACTTCATCTTTTCTGCTTCCTTTATCATACAGGCATACTCTAAAATTAAATTTATTCCTCTGCATAAGACTCACCAAAATTTTTTTAATTTAATAATGCTTTTATATTGTCTTATGCTTAGTTTATACACATGTCTTCCAAGATTGTCATGATTATTAATTTCTTTCTGAATTCGTAAAGCTGGCGCCATGACCAAAACCATAGGATCACTAACCAAAGGATCTCTGACTTTTAAAAGTTTCTTGATTATATATGTCCAAGCAGGTATAAGATACGCCAGAGTTTTTTCTGAGACAATCATCACTGTAAGCACAACAGTATATTAAAGTGTGATTCATGGAAGTCATTAGCACTGGACAAGAGAAAAGATATGATTTTCCTGTACCAGTAATAGCAATAACAATCGTGTCTGTCGCTTAGCAGCGTTAACCATGCTTGGCATTGAATGAGACTTGGTTAGCTGGAACTTTGTTTTCTTCTTTGCACTAATATATATGTATGTACACTTTTATAGGCCAGTTATTTGAATTAGCAAGTGATTTTGATATTCAATGTAAAAACCATTATGCATTAAATTTGTCATCTGGAGCCATATTTTAAAATAATTTCTTAAACTGAATGTAAATGAACAAATACATAAATAAATAAACAATAAGTAAATAAACCATAGAGTCAGTGAATAAAAGACGTTTAATACAGTGTAAATAACACCACATTCGTTCATCCTTTTTGTCAACAATATAAATCTTTTGTATGACCGAATATACAGCTGTCAACTCCATTGATGATACACAAAAAAATACAACAGTAACAGGATTTTTCATGTACGATGTAGCTAATCTTCTGAATCCGGAGGGCCGAGTCACACTGTATTATAGAAGTGGGGAAAACATAATTACTTCATCGTAATTTACTTTGTAATAAATAGATTTATAGAAGTTTTTGAAACGAATCAAGTATATTCAACCTCAAACAACAATACAACAACGGCAGCGCAGCAGACTGTTTATTTGATGCCTGGCGTCGAGAGAGCACTGGTGTAACCTAGTTCAAACTTGAAAATCTTACCAAATCGGGATAAAAGAAATATACTTTTTTAGTTCAGCCGTTTCGATCACGTTATACAATGTAAGTACAATTTATATTGTAACAAAAGAGTGTTCAAATTACTAGTAAAAATATACAGAAGAGCGCTTTACTCTCGTTATTGTCGTTCTCAAAAAATTCTGGTACTCAATATAAAAACATTCAAACTCAGTGTTACCTTCGGGCTATTACTCATAAAAAAAATTATTGAAAAACATTTTATTATTATGTTACTGCAATTTTCAGAGTGGAGAACAATTCCGTAATCAATTTTACATTGATTCCCTAAATCTCACTAGATTGCATTAAGTATTATTGGAGCAAAACGGTGAATTGGCGTTTTGGGACTCATAACCTCACCCTCCAACCCCCTCTTAATAGATTTAAAAGGTTTAGCAAGTTTAAGGTTTTAAAACGACTACCATTCATACCTTTCTTTATAATAACACGTTGAAATTTTATTCGATTTTCATAGTACATTATTTAATTATTTTGATAAATTTAAATTATATTATAAGACTCTAGCCTTTAAAAGTGATAAAATTAATTTTTGAAACGTCATGTTTTCTTTTTTAGTGGAGTAACTATGAAAATGTTTGATCTCAGTTTATTTATTAAATATAATTATAAGTTTATGTGTAATTTGCAATTCCAAGGAAGCTTTCTCTTAGATAAAAATAAAAATCGATTAATACCATCAATTTTTTGCCGTGCTAACAATGTATCATCATACGAATCCGCATAATTTGTTTATGTGTTTAAAAGAATAGTACTATACAATGATGGATGATTATTTAAGAATATTAAAATAAACGTTGTTGTATCTACTACAAATGCTTGAAAAAATACACTTTGCATGATTTTTTTAATAATTTGTATGACTTAGAGGCTCACATCGCTTCGTTCAACTGTAATTTTTGTGAAAAGTGCCAAGTATAAGTTTAATAACGCTCCATTAATCAATATTTAGCGCCTTAACCTAAAATAAAACTCTAACTATCTTACAACTTCTTATTATCAATGCAAGAGCTTTAAATGATCAAGTTAAATTATATTTTAATGCATAATCGACAATGTTTGTTGTAATATTATTGAATTATTATCTGTTATCGTATAGTAGTATTTTTTCAAACACTTATGAAAATTATGTGGAATCGTATAATGAATCATCGTCTGCAGGGCAACAAATGTATGGTATGAATTAAATTTTATTGTTCACTAAGACAAAGTTTTCATGGAATAGCTATTTATGTATAATGTTGTATCTGAGATGACATAGCTAAATACTGAACTGTTTAGGCCTGAGCTTCCGCTCAATAGCCAGGAATCATAAGAGCATTAGAGCGAAAACACTTGAACTTGGGTTCCTGCAGCCAGAGAATTTAGCTAATTGTACGGCCTTTAGCATTTCTACTAAATGGCACACGATATTACCATGATAACAATTGTTGATTTCTTTTCAACTAGTCACCTGGCTGTCGACATTCGCTCGTACTAATTGGCACATCACTTGAATATACATTTTAGTTTTATTTTTATGTACACGTATATGTTTGTAAAGTGGAATGAATAAGAGAACTTTTACAATGAAATATACTAAAAACTTACTTTTATTGAAAACTTGATGATTACAAGGGGCAAAATACCTACAGCGGCGTACTCGGTCTTATAGTGCTGCTGCTCGCTTGCTCTGGGCGCACGGCGCGCCTGCCTCACACGGAAAGCGGGCTGCCAAAATAGTTGATGTGCGGTGTGCAAGTTAGTACACGCCGTATATCTATATATATACATACATACATAATTATAGGGCGTGTATTAGCTTGCTCACCGCACGCCCAGAGCAGGCGAGCAGCAGCACCACAAGACCAAATACGCCGCATTAGGTATTTTTGGTGGCACTGCGCACCCAACGTTTTTCTAGTATACTGATCTCAGTATTCCTACTTCAGCGATATCGATACTTCACAGTAGCAGATAACACGGAGGAAGTCGCATTTAAATTATGCCATCGATCGGCTTAGCAGCTTTGTAATTATATAAGTGGTACAAAGAAGAAGAAGAGAAAAGAGTAGAGTGTGGCTGTCGAATCTCATTGAGCAAAGTTCGGACAGAACCGTTTTGCGGTCGGTTACATTATTCCGTCCTCCCATATGCATGAATAAAACGAGGGTGCGACAAAAAAAAGGAATTAGTGCATCGAGTGCCATTCTCGATGTAACAATAGAATTTTTATTGCATTTAATAGAAAAAATAAGAAAATACAGTTATGTAGTAACTTCACTAAAATACATGAAACTATACGTTTCCAAAATTAATTTTGATACTTTTTAAGTGTGAAAGTTTATAAAAGAATGTAGATTTATCGAAAAAATTAAGTAACCATCCATAAAAGTCTTATAAAATTTAAACAATGTCATCACCAACCATAGCATATTACAACACGGAACCATTGTATAATAGCATCATGATAGCGTGCGGACGCGTTTTTACTTACTACGTCCGCATTTGCGTAAGTTAAAAGAGTCAGTATTCAATGGTACGTATTTACTGGCATTCGGATAGTCGTTGTTCGGTCCCATTCCTTATGTAAGTATATCTATATTTACTGTGTGTATATATATACTTACTTTGGAAAATTAGAAAATGGGACGAAACGACCGACCGACAAAAAAACGTACTCCTAGTAATTTCCCGGGCAAAAAATATCAGCTAAAAGATAGTCAGAAATAATAGCTATAAATGTGGGTAAAAAATTTAGCTGTCCCATGTGTAACTTTAGCTGTATTTAACTGTATTTTTAGCTATTATTGCCGCTCTCTTTTCACTGTATTTTTAGCTAAAAATATGGCTGCAGATTTATGTATGTGTACCGGCTTATGATACAACTATATTATTGTAGCTATCTTTTCTTTTTTATTGTTATTTTCACCTGAATTTATAGCTAAAAATACAGCTGTACCGCGTAATTGAATAAACAAAATTTTGTAGTAATAGAAAATTATTTCTGTGAGCACACAAAATCAGTGTCTGATAAAAAAAGGGGAAAAAAAAGAAAAAAAAAAGATAGTTACATCGACATACGGCACTGAAACTTTTGTGAGACGACACCCCGTTACACACGAGATCATACCCAGCCCATGGACTAAATGGTAAATAAAAGCTTTTATGAATATTGGATAATTAAAAGTCATAAAATTTTAAATACTAAAGGTATTCTTCTAAATTCATAAACGTGAAATATTAGACAAAAATTAGGGAACACATACTTTCTGCAGCTGTAAGCTATATAAGGATAAAATTTCTTAATCTTCTAGACTTGTATGGAATCCACTCTGGCCAAGTGGATAATACTTCAATGTACTTGTACAAGTTTAAAAGTTTATTATTTCACGTTTTATCACTAATTTGATGATGAGTAACGTGTACCTAGAGTTGCATACTGTAAAACGTGGATCAGTAAGTTTGTCGCGTCCGCCCGATCTAGTATATTTGACTTAGGATATTGTTAAATTAGGTTTAAGTATCGGTGCCATATTTCGAGGTAACTATTTTTATTTTTTCTTTGTTTTTTGATTGATTATTTTTCTGTCACATATTCTAAATTGGTATGCTCACAGGAAAAGTTTCTATTGCTGCGAAAGTTATTTTATTCAACTATGCGGTACAGCTATATTGTCAGCTGAAAATACGGCGAAAATAGCACTTAAAAATACGATTAAATATTGCTCAAATGATGCATGGTCCAGCTAGATTTTTACTTAAGTTTTTAGCTATTATTTTAACTATTTTTTACCTCAAATTTTTTTCCCGGGATGTACCTTGGTTGGTAACGTAAAAATTCATTTGCTTTCGCATAGGTACGCCAGAAAACTCAGAGTTCTGAAAGGCATCGTTTAAAAATGATTTCTTCGAAATATACATTATACAAATATACAAATTTACAAACATCGTAAAGACTTTTTTCATAAAATTTCTGAAAGATCTATTTAGTAAGACTTTTTCAACCTTTCTTGCAAAAGAAATCTTACAAGAAGTTTTATTACATGGGATTACGTTCGGTATGGTGATCGGGAAATAAGTGCACAGTGAGTGAAGTTAATAATTCTTTATTTAATTAAAGACCGAGGGAAGAGCCAAGTGTGAGTCACGAACAGGAGCGGATACGTCTGCTTCTCTCGAGCGTCGGGTCAAGTCTCTCTTCCCTCTCTTGACTCACTCTCCCCTTGCCTATCATGTACTGCCCCGTCCAAGAGGGCCCTCGGCTAGGGAAGGGCGGACTGACGTATAGCTATATGCTATGATACGTCACACGTTCCAGGCTGCAACGACGTCGTCCTCGACGGCGATTTCTATGTATGTTGAGGGTGGGTGTTCGAGTAATGTTTGGGTCCTGTTGTTTGGGTTCTACACCTTTTCCCATTAAAGAGCAACAAGGTAGTCTTTTTCTGCTGATCCTAGTTTCTCCCAAGGGTTATATCCATGATGTCTGTATCGTATATACATTTGTTTTCGTATGTGTAGCGCTCTTCCCTCTTTTATAGTATTAAGGTTGTATTATAATTTTTACATAGGGTGTTATCCGCTTTATTTTATTAGACAAATTTCCTTATATTTATACGCTCATTCTTTGAGTGTACTATCATAATCCAGTTAGTAGTATGCATCAAATAATAATTAATTAGTATAAGTAATATTATAGCATTAAGACTCATGTATTCGCCTATGCGCCCTTTTCCAACTAATGTATGTATGAGGTTACACAGGATATACATATTACAATTATTGTCAAGCGTGTCGGTGGCTAAGGCGTTACTACGTCCGACCTATCTTAATTTTTTTTTTTTTTTTTTTTTTTTGTTAATATTGTCACGCAACTATAGGTTTGAATTTAAGTATGTGAGTTATTTAATCGTTATTATTAATAATATTGTTATCCTTATTATTATTTTTATTCTAATAAAGGGTGTCGTTGTAAGGCTGTATTGCATTCAAGAGAAAGTAATTTCTCGTTCATGGCTTTTTGCTGTCGAGCTGTTGGCCTCGGTTCAGTGACCCTCTGCTCCCGAGTTTTATTGCCGGGCTGGTGTACCTGCATTTAGATCACGATCGGTCTCAGCGTGATGCTATTGTCGGCCACCCTTCATCGTGGGTTCGGCTATGTCCGTGCCAACTGTTACCTGTGAACAACCTATAACAGATCAAGAGAGAGCGAAGCCCCCCCCGCCCCCCCCCCCCCCCCCCCCCCCCCACACCCACCCCCGCCCCGCGCGGCC
>JAPYYV010012271.1:0-10379 GCA_030522625.1 Copidosoma aretas | reverse complement strand
ACACGCATATATATATATATATATATATATATGCGTGTGTATGTGTGTGTGTGTGTTAGTGGAACTTCGCCCAACGTCAACTAAATAACTTGCGTGGGAAAAAGTATAAACAACATATAAATATGTGTGATGGTTTATTTTGAAGCTTGAGGCAATGGCTATCGAATGTTGTTTCGAGATTTAAAAAAATAATATGACGGATTTGAATCGGTGGCTGTAGTCTCTCCGGTGGCGGTTGCGTGGATAACAATATTGATGCTACTGACGCGATTTAAGAGGTTTTCGAAAAAAATATGGAACAATAGTGACTCAGGATTTTTAAGTCTTGCTGATCATGAATCTTAGGTCAAAACCTGTAAATTTAAGATGGCTGATCTAATATTGGGGTGTTTATACTATTAATTTGGAATTTTGTTATGGGCAATTCTTAGTAAAAATAGTAACTCAGAGGTTTTTGGAGTTGCTGATTACAATTCTACTGTAATATAAATCTAAGATCTGAGATGGCGTGCACAGAAAATGTTTTCCAATTTAAAAAACCTCTATTCTTTACCTGTCTTAAGCGATACAGTTAGTTCTAACTTAATTATTTTGTGGCATTTTATGGGTCAGAAGTTGTGACTTTTACATACAAACGTGTATTATGATACAGTGAATCTAATGTATGCCATATTTGTGCAAAAATTACTAATGGGCATTCATTAATCAGTTTATTTGAAAAATTAATTTTAACTTTAATAATAATTAACAAGTTCTATCTGAATAACTGTATTATCAAATTAATGTTTAACAGAAGAGAAATATACTTTTATGGGATGCAGCTAAACAATGGCGTAGCTAGGATTATTATATGGGGGTCACGGATAGAAATTTCAGCTGATGGAAATAAATAATTTTAAAACGTAAATGGTAGCCGACTGTGATACATGTGTAACAGAAGGCAGTCAAAAATCTACAAATTCTATACATATGCTGTATAAAACGAACGAAAACAAAGTACGAAGACGGAAACAATAAGGAAGAGAGAGCTCTATATTTAATAAATCGTAGATAAGGTACTATGATATATATGTGCAGTAAATAATAGCATTAATTGTTTAGTCATAACTTTAACAATAGTAGCAATAAAGTGGTTACAAATTGGTTTTCCAAGTCGTCGGCTTCAGGTCATTTCTTAAATTTTTAATCCAACCACCCAATAGCTCTTAAGAACAATATGGTTTATAACTAAGTGGACAGAGCTATCCTCTTATCTCATCGTAAGTTCCGTATATCTCACTTAAATATTGTAAGGAGTCTACTGCGTAAGAATTCTTACTTACGTTAAGAATTATTAAGTTTATAAAATCTTCATATTCTAAACTTAAGAACAATAACAGTAACAACAACAACGATAATAATTAACACACAAACCACACATCACAATTTAATTATGATACAATACTCGTTCCATTTATCAACGAAAATATATTTTCTAAATTTAGTCATTTATATAAGAAGTATAATTCAACAACAATACGAAAAACATTGAGTAGCTTCAATAAATTTACAAAGTTGGGTAATGATTCAACGCTGACTCTTCAAAATACATGTGTAGTTTCTCAAATAAGCCGCAAAAATTGATCCGCTAAATATGTTGGTGAGACTAAAAGAGAATTAGAAGAGAGAGTTAAGGAACGCAAACTGGATCTGACCCAGAATGTGTAATAAATAAGCTAATGCAATATCATAAACACGTGTTTGATTGGAAAGATGTCAAGATCCTCGATAATGAATCTATTTACAAAAAACGCATTTATACAGAAATGATCAATATGAATTTGACTAAAAATACCATTAATAAACGTGATGATATCAAACATCTCAGTAAAATATATAATCTCATTTTTTTAAAGTTAATAAGTTCTAAATAGTTATTTCCATACATAAATTAACGTATTCTTCATTTACTGCACATATATATCATAGTACTTTATCTATGATGTATTAAATATAGAACTCTCTCTTCCTTATTGTTTACGTCTTCGAACTTTAATTTCGTTTGTCTTACACAGCATATGTACACGATCAGTAGGGTTTTGTCTGTCTGTTCCTATACATCTATCACAGTTGACTACCATCTACGTTTTAAGTTTATTTATTTCCATAAAGTAATTTTGATTTGTGCGTCCATCCTCTGCATTCCTTTTTGATTTGTTATTTTGTATGTGCATATGTGTAAATTTCAGCTGCCTGATGAAGTCCGAGAAATTCGGATGAAACATAGCAAGAAATCAATGAATATATACACACTGTAACATTGTTATATATTTAAATATACTGACCAAAATCCGTTAATCTAAACCCCGACTTATATTATGTAGTTGTAAGACCCGGATCCAGTCAACAATCTGCCATCACCCTCCTTTACTACCTTTTAATATTTTTGAGCCCTTCCACAAACAATGGCGAAATTCTCAATATTTATCCCTTATTTTAACGTGATAAAAAATATTTAATGAAATGGCAGCCCCTCTCGTCCCCCCTCACCCCACGTCCCCCCTCACAATTCTGAGTTGCCATCCTCTGGTCCCCCTACAGCATTTATGGAGACTATTATAAATTCAATTCATATTACTTAATTTTGTAAATGTTGACTTGATTTTTTTTAATGGTGGGTATTTGTGTGTGATGGTTAATGGTGTGTTTGTAGCAAAATATTATTTGAAATGTTGTTCAGCGTAATAAAGAATATATCAGAGCTGCACTACTATGGTGGATGAGTTCAGGTATTAAATTTTTAATTTTATCTTATCTAAAAAAACAAATATATTTCTTAACATTTCAAGGATAAATGTGTTATGGGCCTTCGAATAACTTTTAAAATCAAGATGATAATTAAAAAAAAACGTGATGGAAAATGTAATGATCTAGCTGATACACTTAATTCTATCATCGTCTTTATCAGGATGAATCGATAAAAATATTTTCTAAATATATATATATATATATATATATATATATAAATATAATTTAAATAATAAAACAGAATGTATGCACCATGATTATACTAAATATATACAGCTATACTCTATTTGTGTACAAGCTTTTGTTTCATGTTTACAGTCTCCCACGAAGTTTATTAAACATTGTTTTTAAGGTTATTTTTCATAGATTTTTTTTATAGATTATTAAAGATTTAGACAAATACTAATGTCAAAGAGAAAAAACGAAAGCTCTTTAAACTCTCAGTCATCAAACAAAAAGAAAGATGTTCCACTTTGAATAACTGAATTTTTAGATTCAAAACTAAAGATTGGAGACAAGTCTGCGTATGTATCAATATATTTTTCTAACAAATATGGTCATTCTGTATATAAAATCTAAAGATTGACTGATTCCATTAAATAATTTGAACTCTAATGACGGGTATAACTTAGTTTTAGATAACTCTTAGTTTACATTGAAGAAATTTTTACTGAAAGAACTTTTAACGATTAGAAAGAAAACGTTGATTTTATATAATAAAATTATTGTTGAATAATAATCAGGGATCTAGAATTCAATGTAATATATACAACAAAAATACTGATCTATTTTCAACGAAAGTAGAGTTGGATAAGGTTATTAGTAATTCACTGATTCAAATATTCATGCGTAAAAATCTTCATGGTGTTAAGTTTAAAATTAAGTTTTTTAATCGAAAATATTGATACGCAATGCAACAGTGACTAAGGCAAGACCTTACACCGAAGGAAACATGCCTTTTGAAATTACTCTCCAAAGTTACTCAAGAATCACATCTATATGTCACAATACACCTAAATCATTAATGATTAATCCTGATAAACCGTCTTTTATAGCACTCTAACTTGAAAACCGCATATTCGGCGCTACTTTTAAGTACTTGTGCTATAAAATATTGTTCGACACTGTTGCGCATCTTACTGGGGCAATCACAAAGAATCCTCGGGAGCTGCTTTGCAGCACCCTCGAGCTCTGTGATCGCCCTCGTGGTGATGCCGCACCAGTGTCGAAAAGTACTAAAAGTCAATTGTTTATACATGATGATTTCACGTATGTAGAAAAATGTCTAAAATCTAGCCCCATGCTTCTTAAAAATCATAATAAAATGATGACAAATAATGAAACAAAATCATTATGCTAAAAATTATACACATTTACATTAAATTGCTTACAAAGGAGGTCTTCAAAACACGAAATCTATTTTTTACGAAAAAATAATGGAGAAAATCATCATTATAACAAACCAATTACAGTAGAATGCGGAGCTATAACTGTTTTTAATTTGGGAAAAATTGGGGATTATAACCTATGTGTATACCCCATTGATTTACCAGATAACATACTGTTTCATACGTATTTAAGCAAACTATCACAATATTTAGATCCCATGGTTCTTTCCTTAATACTCCCTTCAGGAGACGTTAAATGGAGTACTTTCGATAGACAAAAATTCTTTATAGAATCAGATAATCTTACGTTGCTTCAATATTATTTATGAAGAATCTCTTATAGACTGTATAGTAAAATTTTCAGTCATATACTTTATGCAGGAAATCAACGCAAAAAAATTTTTTACATGCATATATATTAGTAGAAAGTAATAGGTTAAACTGTTTTTGCACTAATCAAAATGTGTTTAGGATCGAATGTTAGCAAGGTTTATTAGATCATGTAATGTATAGTGCATCAAACAATTATAAAAAATTTAGAAACAATTAAGTTGGAAACCTTTTTATTTTACCTTTAACCTGTATAGGTGGTCCAAGGTACATGCAAAAGCATTACCAAGATGCAATGTCAATAATACGAAAATTTAGAAGACCTCATTTATTTATTACTGTAACTTGTAACCCAAACTGGAAGGAAATAAAATAAATTTTGAGAAATTTTCCTAAAAATACCATTTCAAATGATTTAGCGAGTATTACTTTCAGATTATTTCATGCAAAACTTTTTCATTTCAATTTTGGATGATATAAATATACATAATGTTTTTGGAAAAGGATAGAGATAAATATGCACCTGCAGAAATTCCGCTAGAGACAGAAATAAGAAAATTAGTTATTAAACACATGCTTCATGCCTATCATAACAAAAATAGTCTATGCTATATAAATAATCAAAATAAATGTTCCGAAAAATTTCCTAAAATGTTTACTGAACAGACAGTTTAAAAAAAAATACATACCCTGATTACAAAAAAAATGACGATAGGTGTGATAATCACATATATAAAATGACGAATAGTAATAAAAAAATTCCAGTTAATAATTTAGTAGTAGTACATAAAATAAATTTATATCGAAAAAATATAATCGTCATAATAATGTTGAATATTGTGCATCTATTCAAAGTCTCAAGCATATTTTTGATTATATCTATAAGGAGATAGAGCGTTTAGTAAAATCAAAAGAAAACGATATAGTTGATAAAGAAGAAGATACACAAATTTTTGACATAATATCAGAATATATAGATAGTTGATGGTATAAATTATTATACGTTTAAAGATGCCGTTGTTAGCCTAGGTTTACTTAAACCCAATTCTCATATTCAGAAAATTTTGCAGGAGGCTTGTATCGTTATGCTTTCATACCATTGAGGAAATTTTTTGCTTAATTTTTAATGTCTGAAAATGTAAGTGGGAAAACAATATAGTAAAAATTCAAAAAATTTGTATTGGAGATTTCAAAGAAAATAAGGAGAATTTATAGTTGTTAAATTTAAATGATATTTTTAATCTTGAACAAAAATCATGCAATGATTACAGACTACCAGAACTAACTGAAACAATAAATTCCAAAAAAATTGAGGAAAGTGATAGCATTATGGATATTGAAAAAAATCTCAAGGATCCATTTGTTAAATTAAATAGTGATCAAAAAAAAAATTTTGATGAAATAGTCAACTGTGGAATGAAATTATATTTTATTGATGGTCCAGATGGTTCTGGAAAAACATTTTTATACAGAACATTGATTTTCAATTTTTTGTCAATTAACGAACAAATTATTTCTATGGCTTGGACGGGAATGGCATCAAACTTATTACCAGAGGGAATGACAAGTTATAGAACATTTTGATTAATGTCAGATTTGAAAATTATTGAGGGTTCTTCTTTAGAATTCGAAAGTAATTAAAAAAAAAATTGAGGGAGATAAATGCTATCATTTGGGACGAAGCATCGATGATTCCTAAAAAAGCTTCAGAAATTGTAAATACGAAATTTAAATGTTTATGTAATACTAATTTACCATTTGGTGATAAATTATTTATTTCAGGTGGTGATTTCAGGCAAATACTTCGAGTAATAAAACATGGATATAGAAGGTCTATTGTTGATGAAACAATAAAGTATTATTCTCTTTAGAAAAAATTCAAAATTTTTAAATTAAAAAATAATATGCGTTCTATTAATAAAGACCTTTCATCAACAATATTGAAACTAGAAAATAATACAATGAAGTCATTCAAAATTACCGAAGAATGGAAAAGTGATAACATTTGTAATGAAATGTACGGTGATGGTTAACATACATACCTTAACAAAGTAATTATTACTACTCATCATAAACTTTCGTACGTTTGAAATAAGAAAGTTCTAAGTTAAATTGAAAATATAGAATATACGTATCATAGTATAGATTATGAAAAATATGAAGGAAGCAATCGCACAGATGATAATATAGGTATAAATTTCCGAATAGAAACTTTGAATAACATACACGAAGGTTTACCACCACATATTTAAAAATTTGAGAACATGCAATTGTTATGTTGATAAGAAATTTTAGCATATTTAAAGGTTTGTATAATGGCACAACATTACGCATTATAAAATTATCAAAATATAATTTGGAAGCAGAAATAATAACAGGAGATATATCAGGTAACAAAGTATTCATACCAAGAATAACTTTAAACACTGGTAATAATTCATCTTTGCCTTTCATATAATATAGAAAACAGTTACTATTGGTTTTAGCTTTTTCAATGACTATTAATAAATCACAGGGCCAGAGTCTCGATAGATTAGGGCTTTACTAAAAAAGACCCTTATTTTCTCATGGTCAATTGTACGTATTATTGTTAAGATGTAAAAATTTTTAACAAATATTTACACAAAATGATTCAGAGAATGAATTAAATATTGAAAATATTGTACGAGAAGAAATATTTAAACATTAATACAATTTTTTTGTTATAATAGTTTTCATTACAAATTTTTTCTGTTTTTTAATTGAGTCACTTGTTTTTAATAGATAAAACGTATTATCTAACTTAAAGTCTCGAAAAATTAAAAAAAAAGTTTTTTAAATACAATTTTTTTTACATAAATGGAAACGAATTATGAAATTAAGACAGGCACCTAGGTATAGTTAGGACTTTAACTTCTATATGGAATGTTTATAAAAAATAGATAATTTCAATATTACAATAAATAATTGAACGGCATTAAGTTTCGTATTAGAAATTTCAGTAAAACAAGAAACATATTAAACAAAGAATACTTTTTTAGAATGGGTATTTTATAAAAAAAAACTTTTCATATTTTATTAACTGTAATAAGATTCATCCATCTATTCTATGTATATAAAATTTTTTTAAAGTATGTTGATATATAGTAATTAAAAGAGGTATGTTTAATCAGTGTGATTTATAACTTATCCTATGAGTAAATCTTATTTTGTACACATATTTTGTTATCCTTTTTACAGAAAACTTTTTCAATCTCAATTTACTATATATATATATATAGTAGTTAAATGATGTATTAACTTCAAAATAAATATATGTTTACAAGAAAATATATATTATGCGCAAATTTTAGTGAAGTTGAGATAAAAAGTTTCGCAGAAATTTATGACAATAATGTTATAATTGAATACGAAAATTATCATTTTGTACATAGTATCGGTAATAAGTCAAATAATTTAAATTTGACTATATTTTTAGTGGCGATTACATAGATGAGGTTTACCACCCCATATTTTGAAATAAGAAGTAAAAAAAAATTTTAAGTTGATAAGAAATTAGAGAATACTTGATGATTCATGAAATGGCACAACATTATGTATAGTTGTAAGACCCGTATTCAGTAAAACACCACACCCGCTCGCCCACACTCAAACGAGCTAGACATTTTTGAGAACAACCAAAAAATAAGATGAAATTATAAATATTTATACTATATTTTCACGTGATTAAAAATATCCCATAAAATAGCAGAATATTCGTTATTACGTGCGGGCGCCTGTGTGAATTGCAGAATAAATTGTAGATTAAGCTATTTAGAGATATAAATTAAAATGTAAAAGTATGAGGGTCGGCACTCAAAGCGTGCAGGGGGCGCTGTCCTACTAGTATATATATACTAGTAGGGCTTCGCCCCCGGTGCGCTCCGTGCATCAACCCCCCACACTTAGATTATACATTGAAATTGGGCTAAAATTGGTTATTGAAGATTAAGGTTATTGCAATCATTTACGAATTAACCTTATGTCACGATTTTTAAATTGATTTTATAAATTAACAACTCCAAATAATTTAAAATCATTTATTTGTGAGGAACCTATTTTTAAAATTCATAACCTTTTTATGTTCATTTTTGTACTGTCCTTTTAAATTGTTATTTCTAAAAAAAACTTTCCCACAATCAGCACATACACTTTTTTTTTTCCTTATTATGAGTTGAAAGATGTCGATTAAGAGGTGTTGGTCTTTTGAATTTTTTAATACTAATACAACAAGTATCCATATTTTTGCTTTATGTTCTATCTTGTGTCTTATAAAATTCTTATAATTTTTAATTAAAATTTTACATTCACTGCATTGAAAATATTTTCATTGTGACTCCTTTCATGTTATTTTACTGCCTTTTGGTCTCCAAATATCAATAATTAGTATTGACATCTGAATAAATAAATATATTTGTAGAAAATTGTAAAGTTAAAATTATTTGTTTATTCTTAAAGTAGATAAAATTAAGTTCAGTAATAAAAATTTTAAAGTCATTATTTATATTTACGTTTATGAAACCATCATATTTTCAGAATTCATTTGGAAGATTATAAAAAATTGTGTCCAAAGTTTAATTTAGGGGAGATCTTTCTCTTTGTGGTATATAGAGCTGATTACTTTTTGTATTATTTAAAAATGTGCCCCATTTCGGAACATTGTAAATGTCAATATTTTAGTGATTTTTTAAATAGGGCATAGTTTTATGGTTTTGCAAAAATACTGATTGGCGATGACTTCCACGGTTGTTATTATTTTATATCAAAGTATAAAATTTGATACATTACGCTAATGTATATTATGCCACATACATCTCGGATTTGTTTAAATGACTGATTAAAATGATAAATTTAATAAAAACAAAGAAAAAGTTCAGTGCAGCTGTCTGTATGCGTCATGGGCGGTGTGGGAAATACAGATAAAAACGATGTGAAATAAATTTTCTAAATTCAATCAATATGGTGTGTCTGCCTATTTTCCAAATAAGTAGTGCAGGGCGAACAAAAAACCTTAAACGGCTGTAGAAAAGCGGTTTTGGCTGCAATTAGTTGGTTTCGGCAGTGTTTTGCTAAGTTAGGGGCCTATTTGAAATATTGGTTTATTGGTATCTTTCGGATGATTTCGGCTATCTATGGGGGGGGGGGGGGTGAGGAAAGGCTGGGGGGGGCTTCTACTGCAATCGGTTGTTATCGGCAGTATTCGACAAAGTTAGAGGGTTATTTGGGTTGTTGTTTTCTTTCGGGTGATTTCGACTGTCTTCAGATGGTAAGTGGTGGCTGATAGGGGGGGGGGGGGGCAAAAATTCTGACCAATCAAAATAACGGAGAAATACAGCAAATTTTCCCGTTTTTTGAGGGGACGAGGAGGGGCTGAGGTGGAAGGGGTAAAGAAAAGTGTGAGGGCAGCTGAGGGAATAGAGAGGGGGTTGGACAAAAAATTGTTGGCTTAATTTCACTAAAAAATAGAGCGGATTTGTCCTTATTTTGATGGATGGCTGAGGAGGGACTGAGGGCGGCTATGGGGTTTGCGGGCGGAGGGGGTGTGGTAAGCCTCTTCTACATAACTATATTATATAACCGGCACGTTGGCGCAGCGGTAGAGTTGCAGTTTCGTCGATCTCCGGAATCAAGTACAGTATACGGGCATGTAATAGGCGGGACTCGGTTCAAGTCTCGTCGTTTGCCTAGGGTTCGCTCCACTTGCTTTTTTCCGGGGTTCGATTGACTGTTTCTCTTACGTTACGGACAACGTGAGTAGGAGGTGTGCAGGAGTTAGTCCTGGTGTTTATACGTAGACACCTGGTCAGGACTCAGGCAATACACCGATTAGTTGTAAGTACCCCCTACCCCCTCCCA
>JAPYYV010012270.1:0-10380 GCA_030522625.1 Copidosoma aretas | reverse complement strand
TGATAACTTGATTTGTAAAAAATACAACTTTTAATAAATTCATTGATCGGCATCTGATTCGTATGTACCTTAAAAAATTGATGTTGGATTCTGAAGAATCAGAAGTATCACCACTCTCTGAGTCTTAATGATTCAAATTTCGATTTACTTTGAGAGATGGAGGCAGTAGTACTTAATATAAGCGTATTACTTGGGCTGATGTTTTTTTTTATTTTTTGGCATTTGTCTGCAACATGAAATAAATGGATCTGTCGATACCAAAAATCTATTATAAACATCTTCTAGTATTTTTTCTCGTATGTTCTTACGTGCAAAGTTTAGCTGGTAATGTCTAAAAATTTTATGGCAGACTTCCTGAACTTCTTCTGACATTTGACCAATCGGTAAAAGTGATTAAGCAATGGTTTCTCCCCTATGAACTAACAGTTTATGTACTGAATTAGGCATGTAGTACCAAAAATACAGCTCAACATATAATTTAGCTGTTTCCAAAGCATATTCTTTGAATTTACAAATATCAATTGCATAACTGCATAATATGATTTGCAGGATAACGTAGAAACGACGTATAAGATCCAAATTTATTCCAGTTATCGATACAGACACTTCTAGATTTTGGAAGAATTTGCTGGCAGTGTTTCCGTTGTTCGAAGTGCCACCTCCTGGTTTTAGCACGTCAAAAGACAAATGTAATTCGGCTTTGAAACGTTTTTGTAAAAGTGCTTTTTTTCCGCTATTTTTTTCTTATCCTCATCTTCACGATCCTGCCATTTTTTTACCTCCAATTTGTATCCAATGTTTATTAAACATTAAAAGCACCTTATCCATGCACGTAGAATTGACAGATCGAAGTTACAAAGTTTTCATTCACTGGTATCTCAAGCATACGCTGAATGTCGTTGATATTTTTGGATGTAGCTTGACACAGAAAACAATGTTGGGCAGATGTACATTCTGTGAGTGCACTACAAATTTTACCATCTACCACAGACAAACTTAATTTGAGGAAGTACAAACATCTTGATTCTTGAACACTGTTTCGTAAGGCTGCAACTGATCTATTAGCTTTTGAACAATATCCGTGTGCTGTTTCATGACTTCGATATTTTCTTCAACAAATTCTATTTTAATGGGCCTGCAAAATTTTGGTGAAGATAGTCTTGGATTCTTCCAAACAACAGTATTTTTTTTTGGTTGATGGATTCGTACTAGTAAGCTGCAGTGGCACAAAAGAAGTAAGAAAAAGATTTTCATCTGTTTCACCAGCAACAAATTTTTGTTTGTATACACTATGGCCAGAACTTCCATCGCATCTCCACTTGCAGTTCAAAGTTAAATTTCGTAATTCTTCCTTGAATAAGCGGTCAAGAACTTCATTCTGCATCAGTAAAATACGGTCCAGTGTTTGCTGAAGTCAAAGGCATTAGTTGGATTTTAGCACTTCCTTTTTTTACAGTGATTGGTATTTCCGGATAGCAGTTCTCTTTAGCCTTGCATAATTATTACTGGGTTACGGAGTAGAGCTCTGCTTTTCCTTACCTCCCTTTCGCGCATAACTTCTCTCATAGAGCACCTGGTGATAAGTTGTCTCTTTAATAGATGGTTTCTGAATAATTGGTGATAGCAAGGTCTTAAGATCCATCACATATCAGAGATCGATAGCCGCTGCTTGTGGTGATTACTGTAAAACCGGTATGTCGTAAATTGTAAAACGGCGATGTAGTCAGATCCATCACAGTTAATGTTAAGAGATTGAGTGCCACTGCTTGCGATGAGTCCAGTAAAATGGATGTCGACAATGATGTCAAGTTAACAGTAGTTATCACTGTGGACGAGTTAAGTACTTCTGGTAAGCGCTGTTCGATCACACTTGGCAGTTTAGTTCATGATTCCTCTGATATCACGATAGCCACATGACTTGCCTTAAATTGTGTATAAAAGTATAAATTGTACAAATGATTGGAGAAAGATAACATGATAGACTATGAAAATAGGCTCTTGAAATTTTTTTATCAATAACGTCATATTTTATTAGACGTTGCGATTGATGACAAATAGACATGAGCATTTAGCACTATAAATATATGTATGACAGATATATACTTTTTACATTCGTATAGAATTAAAAATTTTCAGTCCTGCGGTGAATAATTAAAAAACTTGCCAAAAAACGGAAGACAGTCTTTTCAAAGACACCTGCTGCTGTCCCTCTTTTTTGGAAATACCCGCTGCTGCTGTCTCTTTTTCGGAACTACCCGCAGCGGTAAGCTCTTTTTTGGAGCCATTCGCTGCTGTCAGATCGACTTTTGTAAGTACCATTGATGGTACAAGGGTATCCAACTCTTTCGTATCCGAAAGATTTGGAGATGCTAACAATTCTTGCAGCTTTCCTAGACCCGTAAGGACGAAGGCAGTACATGATGGCCCCGGAGGAAGAAATAGGAAATAGTCTTCGAAATTTGTAAAAGTGTTAAATGTTAACATGATTAATAAAGAGAAATAAATAATTATTAGAATCAGCTTTTCACATTTTTTCAAGCATCAACATTAAATTCTAACAGTTGTATACGATTGACGGAAAAGATATAGTTAAGTATAAATTCTTGCCAACAAATGGACGACACTGTTTTTTGGAGCTGCTCATGGCTGTTGGCTCAACTACAATTTGTACGCCTCATGGTTTGACTTCAAATGACAGCGCTTGAAATTCCGCCTTATCTAGCATCTGTTTCAACTGCTCTGAGTAGAAAGACGATGGAAATGGCAGTAATTATCGTGGTGGAGAAACGTGATATCATAATAGTGGCGATGGCAGGCACGTTATAACGTCCTGAAAAGTCGATTATAATGACAGTGGAATTGTCAGACCGAAATCGTTAAAGAATTAAGATGGCTTGTTCATGAAATTGTGAAATTCTTGTATTTCCAAGAGCTTTTGCTCATTGAAGCATTCCTGCTCAGGACACGTATGCGTCGTTCCAAAAGACTATTTCAGACTGACTATTTACAGACTGGCACCTCTTTAATTAACATTGTAACATCTGCTCCGATAAATTTATTACTAGTCAAGAACATAGCCGTGTAAGCAAGTTTCATCCTTTCTAAAAGCCCGGGAGGCAGCGACATTTTTTAGCTAGTCATTTTAGCGTCAATCTAATAATATTTTTATCATAGCTTAGGGTGTATGCATATATGAATCAGCGGTCAGCTGGCTCAGTGGCGGTGGATTACAAAATTATTAAAAACTTTTATAAACAAATTAAAAATGTTAATATTTTTGAAAACAAAAAATGTCGTTAGCTTCTTGAAATCATTCTAAACAGAAAAGATCTCTTGTATTTTATTCGATAACTACTTAGATATAACAGAAAAAAATCAGAAAAGTAACTTAACAAGTAACTAAACATAACTACTAACCAAAAAAAACAATGTTTCTGATTTTTTCCTGCAAAATCTAAGAACTTTTTGAATCAAATACAAGAAATTTTTTCTATTTAGAATGATTCTCAGAAGCTAATTATATTTTTAGTTTTTAACACAATCAATTAGTGTAAAAAAATTGTTGATAATTTTGTAATCCACCGCTACTAGGCCAGCTGACCGTTGATTTATATATGTAGACACCTTAAGCTACAATAAAAATAATATGAGAATGGCGCTAAAATCACTAGCTAAAAAATGTCGCTGCCTCCCGGGCTTCTTGACCTTGGAACAACTAATCCGAAAAAAGCAATGATGGAAAAAAGGACGTAGCTGCAGAGCCCTTTTTCTCAGACCCTCCTTCTTTAACTTTCCTTAACTTTGATACTACCAATCCAAGATAATGCTAGGAAAATACTTTCCTCCACCCCCGCCATGTGCAGTGCTTCAAATTTGTCGTTATTCATAAGAGAACATCCCTCAACCTCCCACCTCCCTCTCCTGGTGCATATGCGCATACACTTCTCAGATAATGGAAGAATCACTCTTGACCTCCATCTAATATTATAGCATTTCCCGAGGAGTCATGTTGGAAATTGGAAAGTACCAACACTATAAAAGAATATTAGGTACGTTTTATTTTGAAATCATTCAACGATTCAACCTTGGTTTCTTTCTTTCTTTTTTTTTTCCTGACCGTTTTCCACTCTTACCGCAGAAATAATGGGGAAAATTATATTTTAACTCTTGCCGTAGCGATGATTTTGAGATTCCTTTAAATATTTCGAATAAAAAATGATACATATTTTTTTTGGTTTTTTTCTTTCGTAATGTTTTTTACTTAGGAGGTACCATGAACGCCTTTTTCGATGTACCGCAGAAAAATGTGCGAGGCAGTATAAAGAATCAATCAATTTACACCATGCATACCCTCCAGCAGAAGCTGTGAATCCTCTCGCAGAGGCTGCAGTAGCAGTCGCGATTGTACCGACAGCTCCTACAGGACCAAAAGAAGGCACCTACAGCTGAAGAAATGATAGAAGTAGAAGGAAATGGTAAGACTTTAATTTAATTTTTGAGTTCCAATATCCGAGCAAGTTATTTAGGATTATCTATTTTCGTTAATCACTATTTCCAAGAACGATTGTAATAATAATTAAATTTTTTCTTTATTATGCAAGATGAAGCCCTGCAAACATTGCAATCTGACTAGATATATTGCATAGAGCTTCGCGAGATGCCAAGAGTACTCTTGAAATTGTCTTGTCTTGTCTTGGTTTTCGAGACAAGAGTCGAGACAAGACGTGATTTAAAATTTCAAGACAATACTAATATGAAGTCCTCAAGAACATTGGTCTTGTCAAGATTCTTGTATATTTTACATTCAAAAATAAAACCTGCAGAAAACATACAGGTGAAATAAATTTATATATTTTTTTAAACTTTAAAGTAAGTGGAAATGAATGGCATTTAAATATTATACAAAAATCTATTCAGAATTAAATAATCTGACGAAAAAAAACCTTACTCGCTGCGCTCCAACGAAAAAAATCCTCACTCGCAGCGCTCCAAAAGAAAAAAGCTTAGCTAGCTGCGACAAGGACACTTGCATGCCAAGTAGAAAAAGTTAATAAAAAGATTTTGAGTTATTGTGTGAAATTATTGTAATAATTTATTTATTCGCAAAATCAAGAAAAAGAAAAATTTTCTTAATCATCATCGAAATGCATAAAAACATTTACAACACGAGCGAAAGTAAGAATGCTTACTTACTTTACTTAACCGCTCCAGGTATGTAAATAGCAATACAATCTAGTTTTCGAAGCCTAAAATGAAAAAAACACTACGTACATTTTTTAATATTTCTAATTCAAAGCAATTTTTCAGCACTGCTATCTTATTTAAGACACATTGATAATACAATAAATATGCTTGGTTTGAACAAAGAATCATGTTTCTCAAAATAGTGGATGTCTCTAAAAATTTGATGTGTTTTTTTTGGATAACGAATATGAGAGTCAAATTTATTTCTCAGATATATTGATGGGTTTCTAAAGAAACTTTTTGATTTAACTTTTGTTCTTAATTCTTGGACAAATGTAAAAAAACTATGAAACACATCAAAATATCCTTTTTTCCAATGCTTTTTTATAAACATTAATCTCCAATTTAAGTCAGAGACAAAAAAAACGTAATGACACAACCTGCTTTTTAAAGTTGGTAGATAAATTTTCATATTCCAAAATTTGTCAAACCTTTTTTACGTATGTTTCGCGCACGAATATTTTTCATCAAAATAATGCGCGATTATTACAGAGTACTGGTGCCTATCATCTCTCAGATGTACCTTTTCTCAAAAAGTAATGTTTTGAGTGACCTTAAATTCGTACTGGGCCTCTGAAATAAAAAGACAAACGCGGGTCTTTCAATGCGTTTCTCTCTTAATTTGAGAGGCTCTGTACATATCTAAGGTCATTTAGTGCATTACCTTTTGAAAAAAGTTATATCTGGGTAATGATAGGCACCGGCACTCTTTTATGGTCGCGAGCTGTAACATGGCACTTTTGTAATAGGCGTACCACTCATAATATAAGAGCCCATTTAGTGATTTTTTTTTAATTATAACACAGTTTGGAAAGTTATACTTTGTTTATAATAAATCATTGTCTCAGTGTAACTAAATAACTTATCATTCATTTTGATGTTGTATATTGATTATTATTATTAGCTGTGCTTTTTTCCCTGAAGCGGGACGAGTAAGCCTTTTTTTGTTGGAGCGCAGCGACTAAGGCTTTTTTCCGTAGTGGAGTTAGATGAATAATGCTTCTCTTCGTATAAGGGCTTGACCAAAGCTCTATTTCGCTAGAGCCTGAGCTAAGCTTTTCTTCGTCACAGGCGTCGATATACTATACACACCATTAGGTATTAATAATAATAAAATAATTTGTCGTGTATCCTGGAGCCTATGAAATATGATAAAATGCAGCTATAAAAGCAGATACAGAATAAGTAGTAATATTTTGTAATAGAAGTATATAACGTAATTTTCGATAAGACTTTGCACTAAAAAAAGATTATAAAAAAAAAGCCATGAAAAACAATTTTCCAGAAATACATACATACGCACACACACACATTCATTATAAAATAGGTACTCGAAATCAATTTTTGTTAACGGCAAATATTGATGACTAAATTTTTCAATATTATAAGATAATAATTTTTGATGTGATATCGGTCACATTAAAACGTCTTTTTGATTCAATTATTAACTTTGTTCAATGTTGTTCTTTAATGTATTCTGTTTCCCATGTTGTAATTGGAATTTAAACCAAGAGTTCAAGACAAGACCAAGACTATACAAGACACTGCACGTCAAGACTAAGACAAGATCTACTTTACCCAAGATTTTTCGAGAGCAATACAAGACTGTTATGAATCTTGTCTAGTCTCGACTATATTGCATATTAGATGTAAAACCATCACTTTTACCATCTATTTCTTAGTGAATGGATCATACCTGGAATTTTGCACTGGAATCACAGTCAACAGACGCAGCGCCAATAAATGGAGCAAGTGTCCGGACTTTACTACCTGCACTTAGTATAACAAGGACAATAGAACAATAAGATATAGGTATTTTTCAACATCAGAGAGTTGTATCATACTTAAGTAAGTACATTGTAAAATTTTTTTTTATAAGAGTACTATCCAAAGTAAAAGAATTATACTGCTGTCCAGAGCATAAAATGTCGTATGTCGCATTTTTTGTCGAAATTGGGATAATGATAGATCCTTATGAAATCGACCACGCCGAACACGATGGTGCAATCAGATTTAAAAAGAAATCATATTGAATGAGTAAAATAATCAATCACTGATTTTATATGGACTTGATTTTAAAATAATACTGTTTGAAAACGTCGGATATATTAAAGTTCCCAAATAGTAGATTACGATACAAGGCCAGGAAGGTCGATTTCCGGGTGTGCGATTGTTGGACGGCCGAGGCGAAGCCCAAATCGCACGCCGTGAATCAAACTTTCTGGCCGAGTGTCGTATAGTACTTTTCTTCACCCATCCCCCCGTTAAAAGTATGCTAATATGTAAGTAGGTATAATTATTGAGGATGTAGGGAGCTGCTAGCAAGCGTACACCAATATATTTTTATTTTCGGTGCTATCGCTTGCAGCATACTTTCGGCGACTTCAAGCGGCTTTTGTAAATTTTCTGTGCGCGCACTACTGCATTGGCCGAGGCCCGCCCGACATTTGCAGAGCCGAGGCGAGAATTTTTTAATTTGATGCATGCATTGAGGTTATGGTGGGTCAGTCTGACAAATAAAATTAATATAGAACTATTATTTACGTGTTGAGGTACCATATGAATCGCCTTTGCACGTTTGCCAGTTGTTCACATAAAAAGAAAGCTTTTATCTTATGTGAAGCAATAGGGAGGGAAGGACAGCAGGGGCGATGGGAGTAGGGGTGCTGAGAGCCCCACCAAAAGCATTATATTTATAGGAAGATATATATGGCGCATTCCACGTAAAATAGGACCGCAAAACATTATTTTTTCTCCAAATGTTAGGGATTGGTAGTACTTTACGAGGAAATAACAGTGTCATTTTCTTACGTTTTTGACTAACACCCTTTTTGTCAGTGATAATCTCGTAGTGATAATTAAGTAGACAATTTAATTCGTGTTAAAAAAAAAGGTACTTTGATAGAATTTTTCCCGTAAAATAAGATATAAATATTTTGAAACGATTTAAGTTTGAGGTTCAATCAAAATTAACCTTTTAGTTCGAATTTTCGAAATGTATGACCTTATTTTTTTTGTTCTCAAAATAAAGTGTTAACAATTGATTTTGTCAAATTTTATTGCATAATGAGACCTTGGAAAATGTAGACGCTAGAGAGAGTTAAAAGTAAAAATACGCCATTTTAACGTTTAATCTTGTTTTGTAAACTGAAAAATCAATTTAACATAAGCGTATTATCATCTTTAAGGGGTAAACAATTACAAGTCAAGTGTCGAGTTGACAATATTCAAGATAGCAGATCTAATATGGTGGTAAATAATAATCATTTTAAGTAAAAATTATATCGAGAAAAATTTTCGTAGCCCTGCTTATGAGGGAAAATTCATACAATTAGATAATTTACTTGAGCTAACATTATGTCACTTTCCAACATTAAGAGACCCTGCAAATATTAAGGTTGCTGCTTATAAATGTAGTGTCAGATCCTTTAAATTCAAAATGATGAATCCAACATGGCGACCGACACTTCTAAAATCAGCGAATTTCTAGAAAATTCGCTGCGTACCAACTTTAGTCACCTGCTTCTTATGTTTAAAATTATATTTGTGTAAATAAAAATAAAAAATACATCGTTTTCTTATATAATTAATTGATGATAGAAATACTTACAAACATTTACTTATGTTACAATATTTTTAAACATTTATAAGTACAAGATAGCAAATGAGTCTTAGCTTTTACGTTTCTATTTTTTATACTCATTGAATAATGTTTATTTTGAATATTCTGCACTTTAAATCTTAGATTAAATTTTTTCTGAAGTTTTTTTCCGCTTACATCGATTGATTTACCATCACAATATTTAAAATCAATATTTGGCCAACGATCGGATGTACTCAGCCATTTGTACAGAGCTGGAGCCGTCAGTACAGTTTCCTTAGACATGGGATTGCGCGTACTGCATGTTTTTCCATAGACACTGGCGAGAAAATTTTATTCAGCATCTGCATTAGAATCTTGACGATGATGAGCTAAGCTTATTATATTTTTGTAATTTTTGCATTGCTGTGTTACGCCATCAAAAAAATTAAAACAGTTCATTAATCGTTTCAAACTTATTTTTAATAAATTTGATTGCTGCACTGTGACAAGTGTATACCGTAACTGTATTATGTTGCAAACAGTCTGAATCAATAATCAGACTACAATGATTCATTCTCTTATTTTCTTTGTCATAAATCACTATGTTATACAAAGTGGCCTAGTTATTGTTCCAGTGATAGCCAGAAGTCGCATCTTGTATCGTCAAAGCATAGTTTATGCCGAATCGAATAAGTAAGTAAAGAAAACTTTTTAGTCTTCAACTTATCTTTTAATTTTCTGCTGTACTCTGACTGCATTTCTGCAATAAAGGCGTGAGGCAGCAGCTCGTTAATTGTATGACACAAGTCTTCTTGAAATGAGACGCACTTTCAACGAACGTTTTTAACGTGGCTCGAAGGTAAAATTTGAACTGTTGATAAGTGATACTTTTTGATTCATCAATAAAGATTTTATTCTAGTTGTATTTCGGAAATTTTATTTTGGTACATTAATCACATTAAAAAAAAAAGCACTTTTAAACATACTAAGTTAGTAATTAATAGGTTATTGATTATGAATTCTTTATTTTTATTTAACAAACGCGCTAAGTCTTTGGAGTATAGGTAATTTGTTATGGATTATTTGTAACTCAAAAATCGTGCTAGGTCATTTTTATAATATCAAACTAGTTTGCCTAATTAGTTAGCAGTATTGAATTTGTATACTCGCGCGCTTGTAATTTACTGTGGGATAGTGCGACCAATGACGTGCGTCCAACGGCCCACAGTGCCGGATTTCGTCATATTTTGTTTCAAAATCAATAACTTTTGAAAGAAACGAGATAACTCTATTTTTTTTTTTTTCAATTTGTAGATAATTGAATAGAGAATAGTGGAAAAATATAGAAAATGGGTTAAAAAAAAATTTTTTTTCCAGATAAACTTATAAAAACTCGAATTTTTCATAAAAAGAGCAATAAGGTAATGCAATATTACATAAAAACACAAAATATAACAATAAATATTGTCATTTTCTGAGTTTACATATATATTAGGTACATTTAAGAGGATAACAGTCTTTTTTGACAAGAATTATCAACATAACCTCAAAAT
>JAPYYV010012269.1:0-19299 GCA_030522625.1 Copidosoma aretas | reverse complement strand
CATCCCCCCCTCCCCCCCTCCCCGGCTCTATTTTTGGGTTATATGTGACGGACGTGTTTGGCACTTGACAGCATTTCTTTTGTTTTTTTAAGGTACTAATTGTTTTAAGAAAGTTACCATCAACACCTAGTATTTTTCGGCATATTTAAAAAAAAATAGTCATTTTCATGTACCACAAAGTTATTACTTTTGCAGAACGCAGGGTATGAATGATTTTTATAATTTATGGAGAGTTTTGCATACTTCTCGAAAAAGTATGACTCGTTGATTGATACAATTTTTACGTTGAAACGAAAAAAAAATGTTGAAACGATCGCAACAAAGGCACACTCTGACTATCTCGAGCGCTCTCGTTTGAATCGCGGAAAGAAGACTAGACGGTTCCCAACTGATTTTCCGGTCGAGCGAATAACGAAAAACATGCGCACCCACCTATATAAATAGACCGCGCATAGGGCGTCGTTCTTTTGAAAAATCGGGGCTCTTTGAATGATATCAGCGCGACGCGGTGCGCGAGCGATCTCGTTCGGATTGCATTACGAACGCGAGCGATCTCAGCAGCAGAGCACAGCCGAGGCGAAGCTATTGAGTAAACGCGGGGCGCGCACGGGAGCGTGTCCTTTTTATATTACTTTGCCGGTTTTGATACTTGTGTATATATACTGTGATGGCCTGCAGGGGCAAACAGACTTTTAATATTCTACTACACACTGTGTCTACATGTATACCTAAAAATATGCAGCTGGCCTAGCTAGCTGGCACGTCTTGAATCATCCTTTAGAGTTATTCGTGAAATTATTCGTAACAGATTTCATCCTTCGAGACGGGGTGTTTAAAAAAAAACTATTGTAGAGATCACGAAAGTTTTTCAAGCATTGTTCCACGGCTTCTTCATTGATTAACAATCGGCAATATCTCCGATGCGCGATAGAACGGAGATCGATTTGAATCACGTGAACCGATTTTCGATGAAAAAAGCCATTTCTCGTTCTCGGTCGAGGCAGGAAACGTCGCGCACGTATACTCTCGGAAAAGATTTTCTCCTCGGCGGCCCTAAAAAGTTCTGAAAACGCGACGACGGTGTACAAAAGTGAAAAAAGTTTCCGCCCTCGATCGGCCACGTGCGCGCGATACATCGTTGCGAAACAAAACTTTCGCCGTAACAACGACAACAGCGTCAAATACGCTCAGGAAGTGTGACGCGAATCGGATTATTTGCTCGATCGAAGCGCAGATTCTTCAAAACTCCACGAACGACCGGTCGCCGGACCATAGCTGCAGCTGATGATGTACCGCGGGGTATATTATATTCTTGTAAAATTCTCACGGAGTAAATCAAGCAGTCGCCGCGGGCAGGGTTTCGCTCGCGGATTTTTTGTCAACAGGGGCAGGGGGGAGCGCGGGTATATTGTGAGGAAGGGAGACAAAAAAAAAGGGAGTTGCGCGCCCAAGTATTGAGCCATCTGCAGGAGCACGGGTAGGCATATACTTATATACGTACGTCGCGCGGGCACAATGGTATATATAGCAAGTATATAAGTAAAGTAACAGCATCAGAGAGAGTAGAGGGAGGAGGAGGAGGAGGAGGCGAGCAGCGGATGCGGCGGAGGAGCAGGAGGGGGCGGCGAAGGGGGGGAAAAAGTAGCGGAGAGGGGGAGGGGTGAAAGCCGCGGGCGGGAGATTTGTTTTTGCGGCGATCGCGCGCGGCGGCGCGGCGGCGGCGGCGACTAAAACCGAAAGTAGCGCGCGCGCGGAGAAAAAGCATCGGAGCCGAGCAGTTTTTGCGCGCCGTCCCGGCCACCGCTACTCTTACATATGGACGCGCGCGGAGGAGAGATCTATAATACTCCCCGGCCCGGGGTTTTTTGCAAGTTTCTCTCCCTCCGCCCCCCCCCCCCCCTCGCTGTGACTCACGCCCCCCTCTCCCACCCGCGGCTAGCTGCTCTCTGTATTCTTATAACCGCTACTTTTTGTACGCTGCTTTTACTTGATACCACTTATTGGCGTCGTGGATGTGACTGTGTGTATTTGTAACGTTAATTATAATAAGTATCGAAGTATCGAAACACTGCAGCAGATCCATGATATCCCGGCGCGATGGACGCATTACTCACGATGATGGTGATGCGTGTGTATATATGATACGAGTCTGATAATTGATAGCGGAGCGGTCGCAAAAAGCCGGCGCCGCGGCGCCCGGCCGCATAATACTTATTGTAACCATCGACTGCGCGAAAAAATGTGTTTCGATCGAATACAGAAACAATATGCGAGCGCTGCGGTCGGTAATTATTAATATTCTGTTTATTGCAAAACGACGATTCGCGATGGACGGAAATCAATTGCTTGTGTTTTTTTTTTTTTTTTAAACGCAACATCACAGTAATGCTTATAAGTGTACGCGGCGTTGAAACAAACTGTACCAGAGTTCTTGTATCGCGACGTTCGAAACGCCAATTAGTCCCTGCACAGCATTTTTATGCATATTCGGCAAAAAAGTATCCCAACGGCCTGCACGCATATAATAATAATAATAATAATAATAATAATAATAATAATAATAGTAACATTAACTCGAGGCCGACTTACCGGTGCCGTTGGCGTTCCTGCCGACGATCCTGGCCTGCTGCTGCTGCTGCTGCTGCTGCACCGCCGACGCCACCGCCACCGACTGATTACTCCTGGGCGGGCTCGGGAAGGCGTCAGCTGTCTGTCCACCGCTCGAGGTCGTCACGGCCGTGGTGACCACCGCCGCCGCCGCGGAGGAGGAGGAGGACGTCGTCGGCGGCTGGGGCGAGGGCGCCGTGGTCGCGCAGCCGGTCTCCTCCTGCATGTCCCCCTGGCCGGTGCAGCTCTGTCGCGCGCGCCTCGCCTTCCTCTCCTCCTCGTCGTCGTCGTCGTCGTCGTCGTCGTCGTCGTCCGGCTGACGATTCGAGCGCCGGCGCGCACTGCATCCGAGCAGCGCCCGGGTCGCCGGTGCTTGCACTTGGCTCGTGGCTCCTCTCGTGTCGCGGCGGCGTGTCTTACGGGGAGGGGGGATCGCATGCACGATGATCTAATAAAATGGCACACGGCAAACGACTGCAGTATCGAACGGGAAGGAAAAGAGCGCACACGCATGCACGGGGCGAAGTTGAGGCAAAAACGAGGAGAAAAACCAAAATCGTCGTGCAAACGGAGGAAACGGAAGAAGAAAAGAAAATCGGTACAACTGGCGCAGCTTCCGGCGCGTGGGAGCGCGCTGTTGCAGCCGCGACGCAGCCGAGGCGTGCGAAGCGCGTGGCTGGCCCGCTGTGAAACTTCGTTCGGTCCTCCCGAGCGCGCGTTGCACCAGAAGCGTGTGCCGCGGTAGCGCGACGCGCAGTGCTGCGGACGATCGGGGCTCCCTGCAGATTCGCTCCCGCGGCGGCTCTCTCTCCCCCCGCCCCCTTACCCCCGGGCCGCCGGCCGCCCCTTTGGGGCGGCGCCCCCCCCCCGGGGGCGGCCCCCCGGCCGAAAAAACCCCTGCCCCCCCCCCCCCCCCTCCCAGACGCAGCAGCAGTGGCTCTCGGTCTCTTCTCTCCCCGCACGGGTCGCCGGCGGGGGTTTTTTGCACGCCTCGTCAGGCCGTGTGCAATACAGTTGCCCTCCTCCCTCGGCGTTCTTTCAAACATCTATAACGTTCCGCGTAGCCCCGACCGACCGCCAAACTGCGTCCGCGCGCCGGATCGCCAGTTCCGGGCGTAAGTGTACGTGTGTGCGAACTGTTACCGATATTACGTACAAGTGCATGAGCGTAAGTTACGAAACGGGGGTGCTTTTTCTCCGAGTTTTCTGGCAGCCGGCCGAGCTTTCCTCGCCCGAGAAGAAGCGCGGGCTGCGGGCAACAAAAAACATCACCATCATCATCATCATCATCATCATCATCAAGAAGCATCGAGGGAGAGACAATGGGAGCGCGCGGGGTCGAGCGTTCCCTTCTACCTGCCCGTGCAGCCTACCTCTCTCGCCCGATCATTTTCGGCTTATGCAAATGCAGATTCATTTTTTCGCGCTCCCGTGCTCTCTCTCTCTCTCTCTCTCTCTCTGCTACTACTTATACGTGCTGATGTGAAGTTTCGGGTTTGGCGAATCCTTCCTTTTTTTTGCTCGTTTCCTTCCTCCTCTTCCGTTCCCAAGCTTTCGGTGTCTTCCACACGCGCGTCTGATGTCTGTCGTAAGTTTTACAACTTGCCGATCTCGGACGATGATCGGGGTAAGCTTACTGTTTTTCCTATCGCAACAGCGTTGATGAACTATATTTATAAATTACCGAATTACCGTAGGTATATGCACTGAACCACGGGTTTTCGCGCATTCATTTCTTCCAACGTTTTTATTCGCGCGCAGGGCATCGATGCGGAGGGAATGGTCGGAAGACTCGGAAGAGGGATGATTGATAATTCTTTGTTGTAACGTTGTACAGTTTATTCGAATGGTCTGATGGGTGTTTGTTTGTTTGTTTTTTTTTGTGTGGTTTTTTTATGTTTTTTTCTTTGTTGGGTGTATTTTGTTTTTTTTTTTTTTTTTTTTTTTTCCTTTACACTAACGATCCGTTGGACGGATGCTTCGTTGGCAATCTGCACTAACAATAATTGTGAAGCTTGCATTGATGCGTGTATATATTTATACTTACTGGTTAAAATAACTGTTCGCAGATGCTCTAGTTTCTTTAATAAAATAATGCGCTCTGTTTGTCGGTAAAAAAGTTAACATTATAAAATCTATTTAGGCACGGAGTATGCTCCAAAATATATTTATTTTTCGTTACGTTTGATCGGTTGATCGCGTCACGTAGATCACGTCCTTGCGCGGACAGAGCTTTAAAATTCATTGAATTTTCGTTGCTACCTTTAAAAGCTCGAGCGGCAATTACATATTATTACGTACATACATTGTAATCTTGTAAAAAATTTGCTTCATTTGTTGTACGATGAGAAAGCATGTCTAATTTTAGCGAGGTTGAGTATTATACGTAAAATATAAGCGACGATTATGCTTAAAAAAGTGACGCTAAAATTAGTCTGGTCGGTGAGATAAAATAAAGTTGTGAAAATTATTCGACAGGGAAAAAAAAGTTTTCCAATGATTCGTGCGGATGAATAAATAAAAAAAAATCCGCTGCCTTTCTTACCCCACAGCTACTACTTACAACTATACATTATGCGTTATACTAATTTCAGCGTCAAACGGAAATGACAATAATTTTTCGTCAAACGAAACTGCACATTAATATAATTAGCAATTCAATAATACACATAAAATATATCTTAATTATTCAGCCTTACGAATGATACAGCAACAGAATGTTTTGTTTGAATACACCTAGCGGATGAGAATTTTCGGTGGGAAAAAAATGCTATCCAGAGTTTAACCAACTGAAAAAATAGTAAAAAAATGGCTGCAAATGCAAAAACACGTTGTTCTACAGAAACTTCAAAAAGTATACAAAATTTCTTCATCCGCCACTTATTTTACAAGATATGTGTCACGCTCTAAAGCCGCCCCAGCAGTTTTCGCGAAGCGTAAACGGTCGGCCCAACGACACTCAACAGTCAACGATCAGTCGAGAATCGGTAGTTTATCAGTCGATTCGTCGAATTTTTCAGTATTTATTGGGCCCACAACACTCTGGACAGCATTTTCTTCTCGAATCACCAATCCTCTGGTGCTCATCCGCTCGGTGGAGAACGAGAAATAAATAAAAAGCGCGTATGGAAGTTGACGGGCTTCGGGAGTCGATTGAGCCCGAGACCGGTACAAAAGATTTCAGCTGTTACGACGATTCGGCGCGAATCGGGCGTCAAAAGTGTTTGTGGCGATGACAAGCTTCGACGACAGAGAAGAGTGACGGATACAAAATGTAAAAGGGAGCCGGAATCAGACGCACCCGTACTCGTACCAGACCGAGTTTGCGGTTTTCCGGTCCTTCTCGTTGGAAGAGTCAAGCAGGTCCTTCTCGAGGCTCTTCGAGTCGTCCATGCTCTTCTTCGACACCGGGGTGGTCGTTATCGTGGACGTGTCGTTGATGACGGCGGATACCTTGTTATAGATGAGCAGTGGCCTGGGCTCGCTATGCGACTGCGTCGTCGGGGACTGATACGAGGACGGCTCGTCCGACTCTGTTCGCTTCTCCTGGCTCGTTGTGCGCGTCAGCGAGGGGGACGTGTCGTCGGTATAGTATACGGTTCGCCTGGTGCCCGGGTGGGCCAGCGATAGCGCGTCACCGGCCTCGAGGCTCGGTTCGGCGCTCGAGTCGTCGGAGCCGCGCCTGCCCGGCTCGGCGCTACTGGCCCGACCTACCTCTTCCTCGTCGTCCTCGTCGCCTGCGTCGTTGTCGTCGTCGTCACCGCCGTCACCATTTCCACCACCACCAACACGTCCATTGACCTCGACACCCTCTTCATCCTCCACGTCGGCGTCGGCGTCCTCGTCCTCAGCGTCAGCGAAGCCCGACTTGAAGGAACCGTTGTCACAGAGCAGATTGGAGTTTGCCGTTCCCCAGGAGGCGCGGCGACCGGTCCGGTTGAAAAGGCCCGAGCCAGCCTTGCACACGCGGCGCACGAGGCTGGCACCAAGGCCCTTTTTCTTGTTGGAGCAGCTCTCCAGGTTCCGGTAATGCTCCATGATCTTCTCCTCGAGCTTCTCCTTCTGTCGGTAGAGGTGGTTCACCCGGTCGGTGTACATCTTCTCCTCCATGTGGTAGTGTTCCTTGTCCTCGAAGGCCAGGGTCAACAGCTCGTGGTACTGGTTGAGCAGCACCGAGACGTGGTTCATCAGCGAGCGCCGGTCGTTGTCGAGGCCCGTATTTGACTGCAGCAGCATCTCGCAGCGCTGATCAAGCTTGCCCAGCTGGAGCTCGAGGCTGGCTATCTGATCGTCTTTGGCGCTGAGCTCGCCTTGCATCTCGGCCTGGCGCAGGCTGAGCTTGTTGTTGTCGAGCTTGACCTTGCGGTAGTCGTCCTGCAGGGCGCGGTACTGGGCCTTCAAACCCTCGGTGTTGGTGTACAGGTTGCGGAAGTCCTCCTTGAGCTTAGAGTGCTCCTGGCGCAGGTTGGCCAGGCTCTTGGCGTTGGCCAGCAGGCTGTCGCGCTCGGCCTGCATCGCCTTAAGTTTTGACTCTACTCGCTCCGCTGACTCGCGTAGGACCCTTGACTCGTTTTTGGCGTCGCGCAGACCCACCTTTAGACCCTCCTTCTCCCCCGAGAGGCTCTCGTACTCCGACGCCAGCTGCTCGTGCAACGACTGCAGCCGATTCTGGTCGCGGCTCAGCTCGGCGTGGGCACGTTGCAGGGCCGCGTGCTCGCTCGTCAGCTCCTCGAAGTCGGCCTCCAGTCTCGAGTTGGCCAACTGCAGGGCCGCCTGCTGCGAGCCGCTCTGGGCCTCGAGCCGTGCGACCTGCGACTCCAAACGGGCCTTGTCCGACAGGAGGGCCTCCGAGGTCGCCTGGAGCGTCGCTACTCTGTCGTCGTCGTCTGTCTTCTCGTGCTGCTGCTGTTCGGCTTCCCCTCCGCGACGCGCGAGCACGCGAGCGGCTAGCCCCGGCAGATCGGCCAGTCGGTCCAGGAGCGCGTCATCGGTCAGATCGAGCAGAGCCACGAGCTCGAGGCCCAGTCGTTCGAGGGTGGTCGAGACGCGGCGTACGCTGAGCTTCTCGGTCTCGAGCTTCGACTGGAGGCTCTCGAGGGCCTCGCGGTCGATGGCAGCGCGCTCGTCCAGCTCCCGGCTCGAGCGCTCGACCTCGCGCAGCCTCAGGATCTGGGCAGCCGAGTCCCCGACCTCCTGCTGGATCTCGGCGAGCCTCTTCTCCAGGATGTCGATCGCGTTCGTCGCCTCGTCCAGCGCCACGTTCTTGCTCTCGAGCTGCTCGCGCAGCCGCTGCATCTCCGCACGGGCGCCCTCCCGCTCGCGATCGAGCTCGCCGCGGACGCCGGACAGCTCACGGCCGACCTCCTCCCCGGTCCGCTTCGCACCCTCGAGGTCGCGCTCCCGGCTGGCCAGGGCACGCTCGGCCTCTTCCGCCCGACGATCCGTGGCGTCGAGGCGCTGGCGCTCCCGAGCCAGGGCAGCCTCGTGCACGCGTTCCAGCTCGGGGAAACGGGCCTGCAGCGTCTGCAGCTCCTGCTGCTGCTTGTCGAGGCTGGACCGCAGGGTCGCCAGGCTTGCCTGCAGCCGGCCGTTCTCCTCCAGGCTCTTTTTACAGAGCGTCTCCAGTTCGCGGTTCTGCTGGCCGAGCCGGTCGTTGCTCTCGCCCAGGGAGTCCAGCTTCAGCGACAGCCGCTTACGCTCCTTCTCGAGCTCGAGCAGCCGCGCCGAGTTCTCCTGCAGCGACTGCTCCTTCAGCGAGTCCACGAGGCCGTTCAGCCGTCTGTTCTCCAGCTCGAGCTTGAGGGCTCGGGCTTGCGCGCTCTCGGACAGCTGCTCCGAGAGTCGGCCTCCAGTCCCGTCGGCCGGACCCTCGGACTCCGAATCTGAGCCCGGGGTCGCGGCCCCGGCGCTGTGGGCCGCCTCGGCCGCGACCGTACGAATGAGGCGCTGCAGCTGGGCGTTCTCCTCGCAGAGCTCTTGGCACCGGTCGCGCTCGGCCACGCGCTCCAAGGACAGATCGTTGAGCCGCTGCTCGCACTTGAGCAGCTCCGACTCGAGCTCAAGCACCTTCTCGGAGCGCCGGCGCGCCGCGTTCAGCTGTTCCTCAAGCATTTCGCGGGTCTCGAGCAGCACGCGGTTGTCCTCGCGCAGCTCCTCGATGCGGCTCTTGTAGTACTCGATGTCGGTGAGCTTTTCGCGGTAGCGACCAACCTCCGCCTCCAGTCGGTCCGCCTTCTCGGCTCGTTCGATCGCCGCGTCCAGCTCGTCTCGGTACGACTTGGCCGAGCGTGCCTCGAGCAGCAGGTCTTGGTTGCAGGAGGGCTTGGGGGCGGGAGAACACAAAAAATAAAGGGGACAAAACGTGAAAAAAAAAAAATAAAAAAAAAAAAAAAGGTAGAGCACATACTCTTCGCGTAGCTTTTGCAGGAGCGCCTTGTTGTGTTCGAGCTCCTCGCGAGTCTCGATTAGCGCCTCGGTCTTCTCCTCAATCTCCTGGCGCTGCTTGCGCACCTTCGACTTCCAGTCGGCCAGCTCCACTGCGTAGCGGTGCGCCTCCTCGCTGCCGCCGACGTTGCCTTCCCGGCAGCCCGCGCCCGACGGCCCGAACAGCCGCTCGAGCTTGTTGCTCATCGGCGATGAGATCGGGCCGATCTTTTTCGGCGTCGAGGTCTCGCGGCCCTGCGCAATGGAGCTGTTCTGTGAGAGCAGCGCTGAGACGTCGGCCGAGATGTCGTCGATGCTCTCGTCGCCGATGACCCGGTCGTCTCTATCATCGTCGCAGTCGCCACTGGCATTGCTGGCAGCCTGCAGGCTCTTGAGCTTGTTCCGGTAGGCGTGTCTCTCTTTCAGCAGCTTTTTCACCTTGCTGAAGACACTGCCCATGCTCACGTTTTCCATGCACTCCTGGGTCACGACGATTTCCTGGTAGTCCGTCACTTGCTTGATACAGTCGACTATCGCCAGCTGAGTGTCGACGTTCAGCGTTTTTATCTTCGTGATGAAGTCTTCCTTGTTGGAACACTGAACGGCGCAGCCCAGAAGCAGTAGCAGCAGTAGTTTGGCCTCCGAGACGTGGCGCTCTGGATCTCTTCCCAGTTTGGTGGTGTCCGGTACCGTGAGCAACAAGTGACCCAGCTGCTCTTCGTAGAACTGTCTCATGTTGTCGACTATGATTTCCAAATTTTTCACTCTTATCCTGGAGTCTCCTCCCGAAGGCGTTATGCCGTCGTGCAGTGGCTCCGGGTCTCTATCGATTGGAAATAAAAAAAATGGCAATGAGGGATAATCGTTCGCAAGAGCGCAACCGCGCTTAAATGGTTAATTAGCGCGAGCAAGCAGACTTACATCTGTAGAAAAACATTGTGCAACAGAACTCCGTCAACTAGATCGTCGTAATTGGTCAAGGCATTTGGGTCCTCGAGGCAACTGATGAACTGCAAGAGAGAAAGAAGGCGGTTTACTCAAGGTTAAGGGTTATTTAGGCTTGTTGTTCATTGTGAATTTTTGCAACTAAAAAACACTCACCCAAGTGACAAGTGGTCCACAAAGAAACTCGTTGATCTCCGTAGAAGCCATTTTAGAGACTTTTGCTCACCCCAATGTACAGTCTCCCAAAACGCTACGATTTATCATCAACACGGAACGTCATCAACGAGAACGTCATATCTCTTCGCGAGCTGGAAACTTGGGGATGCATTGCCTCGCCTCGTTATTTCTATTGGGTACAGGTTGTGAAATTGACAGTTTCCACGAAATCGCTGATTTTTCAATGATGCCTGTTGCCCTTTTCCTTTCTCGTCTCGCACTTGATTATGCAAAATTCGGGCAACAACAAACAACAACACCAGTCACACACTGTGAAAATAAAAGTAAAACCAGCCAGCCATATATAAGAACAAGAACAAGACGACAACAATGTATGTACATACATACACCACTATATTTACTTTCGTTACGAAAATTATACGAAGTCGCCTATATAGCAGCCTATAGTCGGAGTGTTATACATGGATAGGTATAGACTATAGCACTATAGACAAGATCTTTTGTCCCAACTCCCATCTATACTTAAATAACAGACACTGTAAATGGCGAGTCTGAGCTCTAAGTGACGCTGAGAAAAAGTGGGCGAAAGTCAGGGCCTTATTAGGTAATTTGGGTCCCTATCAGACAAGGCCCAAAAGGGCTCACAATGATTCAGCAGAAGAGCTTATCAGGTGATACCATGACCTGATGTTTTACTACTGAGCCCTCGGTAGGTAATACAGTTCTAGCCACTTTCAGCTGTAAATTTTTTGCTTTTGCATTCCGCAATCCGCATTCCGCAAGTCGGCACTGTCCGCACTGTCCGCAGTCTCCAGCTGATCTGGAATTCTGTTGCTACTTGATCACTTGATGGCTCTGGATGTTTGAGTAGTCTTTAGTCTTTTTTTTCCTGACTCACTGGAATTAGAGTCACAAGTGCAGTTCTCCTGGACTTGCAGATTGCCTCAGCAATGTTTTTGTAACATGAATAAATTTTTTATAATTTTGTTTGTTAGTGTAAGTGTTGCGGTTATTCAAATGAATTCTGTGCCTATTGTTTTTGTTTATAGACATTAGTATTTACTTATGATCGCAGGCATACTTCTTGTCAAGTGTCAAGGGATTGGAACATCTTTTGCACTATGTGATTGATGATGTTGCAGCTGGTTCTTATAAATATTACAGTCTTGGATACGAAGGTCTGGTAAAAGTTAAATTAACTACTCAGTAAGCAGGAAAAATTTGTATTCAGTCTCATCAGCTTTTAAAAAAAATTTTTTTTTAATATCCAACCCTCTTTTAGATCGGGGGATGCTGATATTTATGTTTCAACCAAGACTACCAAGCCAACTTATGAGCCTGATCAGTACTGTTTGCAATCTACGACTTGTGGTGAAGATATAATTTATTTACCAAAGGAGTAATTATTTTTAAGGGATTTTTCGTTGAAAAGTTATAGTATGATGTAGTTATTTTATGGACATTTGATTTTTAGTTTTAAAAGACCAGTTAGCATTGGTATTTATGGACATCCTTTTCACGAATTGAGTCATTTTACATTGTTGGTGTATCAAGTTAAGGATGTAGATGAACATTTCATTGAACAAGATTCTGAAAATGATAATCATAATATCAATTTAAAGGTAAACACAAAAATTTTATAGTTTGGATTGTAAGACAATGCTATAATTAATCTTATTTTATTTTTCAGAAAGAAAATACTTCCATTATAATAACATTGTTATGTTCACTTCTTCAAATTCTTGAGATAGCTTTTTAGTTTTAGTATAGAAAAACCTCAAAATGTTGGAGTACGAAAATCAAATATTTTTAGAAATACTGCAAGAAGATGGATTGGTCATTGCAGCAAAGTAATTTTTTATGTAATAAAATGCACTTTCATTTATTTGGTGAATCAATGTATATTTTTCTGTTTTCACAGAGGTCTAGGACTGGAAACGATTTTTATGAATGTAATAAAAGCTTACTCTGATCCAGGTCAACTTGTTTTAGTTCTCAACACTAATGACTATGAACAACAGTACATTATAGAAAATTTGAAAAAACAAGGTGTTAAACATCTGCCTCAAGTCATCACGGCACAAAACCTTTCAGAAGATAGGTACGTATGTTTTTACAGTAAAGCTGTTTGTGATATGAATATATATTCAAGTAACTTTAGCTCATTTAAATTTCAGAAAAGATACATATGAAGACGGTGGGGTATTATTTGTATCAGGAAGAATATTAGTAGTAGATTTGTTAAAAAATCGAGTTCCAATCAATCATGTCAGTGGAATTATAGTGTATAGAGCTCATACGATATTAAATTCGTATCAAGAAGCTTTTGCTCTACGACTTTATAGAAAAACTAACAAGGTAATTCAATATTTTGTTATGCTTGCTTTCATTTAAAAATTGAATTATTTTTCATTTGTTGTACTATTTTTGTATAGATTGGTTTCATAAAAGCATTTACTAATTCAGCCTTAGCCTTCACTGTGGGTTTTGCAAATGTTGAACAAGTGATGAAAAAACTGTTTGTAAAAAAGTTGTACCTGTGGCCTAGATTTCATAAAATAGTTAATACTAGCCTATCGAAAGTTAAAGTAAGTTTTATGAATTTTTTTTACGCGACAATAGTAATGCGAAATATGAAGAGGTATTAATTTGATACAATAATTTGCAGCCTGAAGTTTATGAATTGCATGTAAAGCTAACACCAAAAATGGTCAATATACAAACAAAATTACTCGACATTATGAACGGCACGCTTCAAGAGTTAAAGAGGCTCAATAAATTTGTATGTGTTTTACATGTATGAATATTTAGCATGTATTATTATTTCTCACAAAAATATTTTTTAATTTAAAAAAAGCTCGAGCTGGAAGAATTAACTGTTGAGAATGCTGTGGGGAAAAAATTTCACAAACAATTACAACAACAATTGGATCCTATTTGGAATCAACTCTGCTCCAAAAGCAAAACATTAGTATCAGACTTGAAAGATCAGCGATATCTTTTAACGTATGTATCATACATTTCGGGTTATTGATTCAATTTCTATAATTTGCAATTGTGTCAATTATTTTTAGATGTTTATTGCATCAACATTCTGTATCTTTTTGTGCCACACTTGCAAAATTCAAAGTAATAGATTACGTTAAAAACTGCGGTGGCTGGATTTTGCTGGATCTCTTTGAACTCATAGACAAAAGTGCAAAAGAAAGAGTATTTACCGATACGGATGGTTCGTATTAAAATTTCGCAAACAATTTATAGTGATTTTAAAAATAAGTTGTGAATAAAAATTTGTATGATTTTAGTTATAAAACCAGAGCTGGATCCCAAGTGGTCAGCTTTAACAGAAATACTTTCGGAAATTGGTCACGATATTAATAAAAACAAGAGTGAAGTTCCAGAGAAAATTCTTGTACTCACTCAAGACAGCAGGGCTTGTGCTCAGTTGAAAAATTATTTAACACTAGGAGGAAGAGAATATTTATTATATGAAGCAATGAAAAAACTAAAACCAGTTGATACAAAAGATTCGAAAACACCACAAGCGCGGTAAAGAATTTTTTAAAGTCGAAATAAAAATTTGTACATTCTTATTTACGTATTTTCTCTCACAGGGAAAGAAAAAATTTGTCAAACTGTTCAGAATCGATTGAAAATTCTGAAAATACCGAAATTACTGAAAATACTGAATCTGAAGCTTGTACAGAAGAAGAGAAAGAAGAAAATGAAAGTTATGTATTGACTTTTTCTCAAAAACCTCAAGCAAGTCATGAAGAGTCTGATCAGAATTCTGAAGATGGCATTAGCTCTAGTCAATGTTTTGAAGAATGCTCAGAGGTGAAAGAAATTTTAAAAATATTTAAGACATTGAGTGATTAATTCGCGATAATTAGTAAATTAACCTGGACTTTATTAGCTTGCAGATCTAACATTAACAGAGTCATTGCCTAAGGAACCGTTATTGATAATTCAATCAGTCAAAAAAGGTGGTGATACCATGTCTCTGTATCGAACTCTTGAAGACACATTGCCCCAATACGTCATCCTGTACACACCAGATATATCAGCTGTTCGACAACTTGAGGTCTATCTTCTTAAAAGTAATAAAATAATTCCTATTGATTTTACGTAATTAATAAATGTTAATTTATAGGTTTATCAAAATAAAAATCCATCAATAGCATTAAAAGTGTATTTTCTTATTTATGGTGGGTCCATTGAAGAGCAGGTATATTTAACTTCTTTACGAAAAGAAAAAGACGCTTTTGATAAACTTGTCGCTGCAAAAACTGTGAGTATTTACTTTTTATCGAACATATGGAGTGCATTTAATTTTCGAAAATTCCGCTCTTACAGATGATGGTTATACCTGCAGAACAAGATGGTAAATTTTCTGAACCCACAACTGATAAACCTAATGAAAATGATAGCACGCGTAAAGGAGGACTTCAGCTACAAGATGATCAAATTGTTGTTCCTACAAACAAAGTTATCGTTGATATGAGGGAGTTTAGAAGTGAATTACCATCCTTGCTGCATCAACGCGATATAGAAATTGAACCTATCACATTACTTGTTAGTAATTGGTAAATAATCAATAAATTGCAATCAGTAGAGTTAAAATTTTCATTAAAATTTTTTTTTCAGATCGGAGATTATATTTTGTCACCTGACATTTGTGTGGAAAGAAAAAGCATTTCGGATTTAATTCAATCGCTAAATTCTGGAAGGCTTTATAATCAAGCAGTTGCAATGTCAAGATATTATGAAAAACCCATGCTTCTTATTGAATTTGATCAAAATAAACCTTTTGGATTTCATGTAAGCTTTTCATTGTGTTTTCTGATACAGCCATAAATTATTTATACTCGACCAATATAAATCTCATGCTTCACACAGGGAAAATATTTTGTCAGCAGAGGTATGAATAGCACTGATATAACTAATAAATTGATATTGCTGACAATGCATTTCCCGAAATTAAAGTTAGTGTGGTCACCAAGTCCTCATGCAACTGCTCAACTCTTTGAAGAATTAAAGGTTTTTGATATTTTGTCTGCAGCGAAAATTTTTTAAATTTGAACTAAAAAATGTTTGTGAATTTTAGCTCGGTAGACCTCAACCAGATGGTATCAAAGCTGCGCAGATCGGGATGGATGACGATACGGATGACAAAAGCCTGATGGTAGAAAAATATAATTGCCATATTCAAGATTTCATTGCAAAGTTACCAGGAATTCACTCGAAAAATTTGCGTAGGATTTTGGATCGCGGTCGATCACTTGATCATTTGAGTACACTGAACATGGTAAAGAACATTTGATCGAAATATTTGTAATAAATTTACTTTTTTATTAAAATGAGTATATTTCTGTAGGGTCAATTATTAGAAATAATAGACAACAAAAATGATGCAGAGTTGTTGTATAGTGCAATTCATGAAAATCCAAAAGCAAATTCAGTTTCTAATAGTGCCGTCAAATCAGCTACCTCGAAAGTCAAAAGCAGAGGATTGTTTTATAAAAAAAAATAGATAACTATAATAAAACATATTTTTTTTTAAACTGTCCTGGTTACAGTAGAATATAAATTTTCAAATAAAATGCATACTTCGAATTTCGCTCGTGCTTATTAAAAAATCCACCTTAACAGACATCAGTTGGTTTGGTTTTAATTTTCACTGTCACTGTCACTTGTATCTAGATTATACAAAAATGAATCACTTTCAAACATTGGAAAATAATATCTGAAAAAAATAAATTTTTGTTGAGAGAATTAACGTTCCAGTGAAATTATTGCTCTGCAATACAATTTAATATGTTTATTTCACGAACTCTAGTTGATCCCAGGTTTCCATTGTTGGTAATTTGTAGTGATCTTCATCATTCATGTGTACATTAATGTCTTCCACTTTTTTGTCGCAATAAATGCATCTGTTTGCATGAACTTGTTTTCTAATATAATTAACAATCTTGACCTAGTTTAAAAAGTTAGTTAATTATCGAAAAATTTTTGGGAAACAAAATTTTTTGTACTAACTTTTTGATAAAATGTAAATTTTGAACTGATATCATGGAAATCAAATTGATGTTGATCAACCATGTGTTCCAACAATTCAGAAAAATTGCTCAAGCTCTGTGCACAAAATAAGCAATTAATTTCAATGCTTTCACTGTTCCAATCTGACCAGTCCTCATCTTCACTATCACTATTTAAGGCGGAACTATTTTCCGTCTTCACAACAGGCTGCTATTAAATAATAATAAAGAAATTCATAAGTCGCAAATTAACAAGTATAAAATCTAAGTAAATCCAAGCGATCCACTTACAGGTCTAGTTGATTTTCTTTTTGCTTTGTGAGTATCATCTAACAGATAGTTAGATACGTAATATTTGTCATAAGTCTTATTATTAGGATTAACTTGTTTATGCAGTTTTTTTCTCATGTGTTCTTTCAGCACAGGTCGATTTTTAAACGTCTTCTCGCAGTAAATACATATAAAGCTGTAAAAAATAGAATGATAAATAATAAAAAAATAGAATTGTGTGTTAACCTATACTATACTTTTCTATGTTATTTTCTATTTTATCAAGGTATTCGTCGATGAAAACCAAATTTTCTGGTTTTCCAAGGGAAATATTATGTTTTTGATAAAGATGTGTTATGTATTCTACTCGTGAGCCTGAAAAATCTGTTCTGCAAAACATGCAGCCTCTTTTGAATGTGGTATCAGATCTTTCTTCAACTTGCTGTGCCAGAACCCATTCCTATAATTAAAATAGTTGTACTCATTTTAAATTGTAAAAATTAAGAAAACGTTGACATACCAATTTAGCTTGTTTCAGTTCATATCGGAGTGTCTTATCTTCCATTAAACAATCTGATAGTAGAAAGTAGAAACCATCATCTTGCTTCAATGAAGAGTCTGTAGGAGTTACATCTTTTTTATCCATAACAAATGTTGTACAGTATTTTGTCAATGGTTGTCCTTTTAATTTTATTTTCCAATAACGAATATAGCTGACAGAATACAATTGTTAAATTTGTGAAAAAAGAAATGGTATTATCCATGCTTATATTATTTTACCTTTTTAAACTTGAAATTTTGTGAACATCTCCAAGTACTAGACGATGTTCATTATACAAATGTAAAAGCAAGTCTTTTTCATTTGTTGGTAAGATGAAAGAAGAGTCGCACAGTAAACAAGCCACATCGCAAGGTTTATCGTCAATATCGTAAAATTGCGATTTTCCGTGAGAATTTGCCTCGTTCATTTTTTCAACAAAACTTTGTCAGATATTTTACCCAAAAACGTCTCGATCCGCTTTCACGTATACTTAGTCGTCATTGGCTAATAGAAAATCGAGCTTAGCCAATCAGTAATCGTCGGTGCTATTTTCCGTCATAAAAAAAAAAAGACAAAATATTTTGAAATAAAAAAAATTAATAATAACACTTAAATTATTTATGCGTTGTAAAAATCTTTTTATTGTAGACAAATTACAGTTTTCCATTGTAAAATTTATTGACATCAATTTAATTTACACTTCAATGATTGTAATTATTAAAATCAACAACACGTAAAAAATTGTGTAAACAATTTTCTCATGCAAAATACTATTTGGATTCTGTAAGTATTTTTTTACGAGCTTTTTAACGATTTTGATAAATGGTTGTTCAATCCATACAGTAAAACAAGGTGGCACAAGTGAAGGCACGCACTGCTGAATACAGTGCTTGGATATGTATTCCAACATAATTCAATGAGACCTATTGTTACCAATTTTGTAGATGTTCTATAATTACAGCACCATGTTATATAAGGTAACGTGTGATAATACCATATGTAAAATTGATAATGCAGTGATCTGCTGAAAATCAAGCCAATAAAATTGGCCATAAACATGGGCAAGACAAACAGTTGAGAAGCTGTTGACATGTCTACGTTGGTTTTCTTGTTGAATTGAGAGGAAATATCTTTCTGAACAGTCTTTAACTTCTTGTAAGAATTTAAATACTTGAACCATTGGGGTGCAAAGTAAATTAATGCCAATACATGTAGTGCCAGTAATCCTAAATGTAAATAACGGTTTACAAATAGTTCTTCTGTCAAAAATCTCCAGTTGACTGTCCATTTAAATTCGAAAATCCGGGTTAAATTAAAAGCACCCTTGATATAAGCTACTGGATTGTTCAACAAAAATGGTAGTCCAAGTAACAATTGTATAAAAGCACAAACAAACAATTGAACGGTGGTTTTCAACAATCCTAAATTAGTTATGTAGGCAATCAACAGCACTGGGGCAAACAGCAATATATTCATTTTAACAGACACACCCAAACTGAACAGAATACTTCCAGTGTACCACTTTTGCTCCAGAAATGCATTGATACTAGCATACAGAAAAATCATTGCAACTGGATCATTGAAAAGTCTCAGGACAAATATCGAATGTATCCTGTACGAAGTGGAAAACACTAAAATCAAAATACACGGAGGCACCTTCTTGGTATGTTGGTAAATCCTAAAAACAAGAATGAGAAGTACAACATGGAATAGTGCAAAAATATACTGTGCAAGTTTGATGTTGACACCATGGGAAGTAATGTAATAGAGGGCAGTAAAAATATAAACAAAGCCTGCTGGATAGACAAGTGGTCCGGTATCACCTCTGAGCTTTGAATAATCAAACGTTCCGTTCAAAACTCCCTCAACTTCTTGCATGTAAGCTTTCCAGTCGATTTCCGTGTAAGGCCTCTTTTCGATTATGACGATGTTTACGAGTGCATCAAAAATAATGAACAGCAGTGCGGGCAAAAATAACTTTCTCGGATCTGTCGCCAGTGCCACAAGGTCTTTGTATTTTTCTTCACTTTTGATCCAACTTTTTAAATACCTGTAGCAGTTTTTGATGTAGTTGTTGTTGACGTTACTCTTCTTATTTTCCCGGCGAGGTCCCATTGTTGCTGTAGCAGTATACTGATGCGTTACAAGCTTTTATCATCAGCTCTGATTATTTTTTTAATTAAGTAACATACAAACGAATTCATGTACAACTCAACGCCATCACATCATATACGCGGCGCGTGACAAACTGACAAACTGATGACAAAATCGGAGCAGAAGACAGTAAGACTGAGCAGA
>JAPYYV010012268.1:0-10380 GCA_030522625.1 Copidosoma aretas | reverse complement strand
CTGTCAGGACTGGAGATGTAAGATCAGTACACATGTCATTGAGCAGGCTCCTGTTGTCGTGGCTGTTGGTTTGGTCGATGATAGGATTATACTGCACAACCAAGGTAGACGGATCAATCATTGAACTTGTCTAAGATTGGACCCTTGTTACAGCCACATCACTCCGAATAAGCCGATGGGGACACTTCTGGCATGCCTACTGGCTCACCCGAGGAGCATATTATGATGTCCAATATGGGCAAAATTAGGATAGAACATCAAATATTGAACACGCAGTATGGATCCACCACAAGCCTGACGTGTCCAGAAGAACCTATGCTGGTTTTCGTTGCCAGATGTGACAATTTCATGTTGGATCTTTGACTTGGCTGATGAGGCTGAAAAGAATAATGAAGAAAAAAGTCATGCTAAGCCTCTGACTGCTGTAAGGTTTTTTCAGCACATAATATTTTTACAGCTACTCATAGCAGTTCTTCCCCCATTATTTATCGATGTTTGCAGCCAGTTTTATGGAGAGAATAGACAAAAATTTTTAAAGTGTAAACTTCTTTAGCGGCGTTGTGCACTTTTTGAGATGGAGAAAAACTTATAAACTCGCGTCAGGTGAGTCAGGTCACGTGATGCTGATCGAAAATTAGTAAGATTGAGGGCAAGGAGAGTAGACTGCGCTGGCACGGGCGGCGCGGCGTAGGCGAGGAAGTAATATCCTCCTCTCTTTCTACCGCACGGCAAGAATGTTTGGAGAGGAAGTACACACTATCTCCCTCTCTTTCTACGGCACGGCGAATATGTACCAGGCGTCCAGGCCTGTGGGCAACTCAACTCGAACCGTATACGTATACCTACGTTCACCATGTACTAAAGCGTGTACATAGGTATTGTTTTTAGTTTGTTCGGTTATAAAAAGTCCACTTGCCTTGCCTACTGCAGGCTTCTGCTGTTTCGTTTAAGGAGGTTAGGTCGTTTTTTCCAGGGGAACGAGCGAGTGTGAAATCCAATTGTGTTTAACTCGTGAGGACTTAAAGATGCAATGATAAACTCTTATGGAAAAATTACACTACATACCTAAATGCATCTAGTTTCTGATAGTGCCAGTCAAAAAAGTTAAACACACATTGTTTGGGAAACAAAAATTAACCTATAAAACGTGGTAGAAGACTCAGCGTTCGTCAACAAAAGTGTGTTATAAATTTCTAAATACTAAACTTCTTTTGCACATTATTAGAGTTTGAGGTCTTGAGAAAGGCTGTGCCAAGTTTAAGATTTTGATTTTCAGTTTAACGATTTCTACAATCAATTTGAGAAAAAAGTCTTGCACCTTGTGAGAAGACCAGCTGGCAGCAGACGATTCTCCAATGCATTTAGCATAGAAACTGTCGCGATTTTGTTTACGTTTGCACGGATATTTCTCCCAAATACCTGACAAGGTGCATATTTGTTGATACGAGAGTCTTTCTTAAGAGTTAAGCTATCTACTCAAACTTTTTCCTTGTCATTAATAAATCTCTAGCCTTAAAATTTGTGCACTAAACGCTTCAACTATCGCTTTTGCTCTAAAAGCAATCGCTTGAAAAAACCACGTAGGAAATCCATGTGATGTTTGTCTCAAATCCCCGCATGGATTTGTCTGGAAAAAGATGTTGAAAAATTTCATGTGTACTCTGAGCATGTCAAAGTACAAAATTTATTTTTTTCAGCGAGTGAATAAATCTCCTTAAAAACGACTAAACCTCGTTAAGTGGCGCACACGGAATGAAATTTCGGATTCGTAGCTCGCTGTACGCTACTGTACAGTTGCAGTTAGCTGCTCATCGCACGGATACGTATATATATATATATATATATATATATATAATTTTGCGAAAAGATTTGATGATTTGCCAATGATTTTAAGTGTAGATTTCAACATAAACTTTGCCGGCGATAAAAATCAATCATTAAGTAAATTTTTACATGATGAATTTATTGAAACGATGTCAAATGATCGCGATCTTAGCACAACAAAACAAAAACTACTATTGATTCGGCCTTTATTAGACATTAAAAGAGATTCGAATCCAAATTGTTCGTTTCTTACTTCAGCTACCATGAACCTATTGTATCAGTTTTTGAGATTGTCGATGATTCTGCTGGTAATAATGATGGTGAAAGACTAGTTAAAGATATTAATAAAAGTTAATTTTTCAGATAGATAAACTTTTCAATGTAAAATATTTGTAATAGCTCTGAAGTGTTAAATTTTTTATCTAATATATATTGTCATGCTTGTGTACGATAGCGCAATAAATAAATATTATATTTTACCACATACATGATAGTACTTTTATACTGATGGATAAAGCAATTCGTGCGAGTTTTCACTTCTGCCAACACACCCGGAGCTCCTGTTTTTTTTTTTTGCTTTAGTGGAGACACCCCTCAGAGAATGTTTTCCACTCAGAAAAAAAAATTAAACAAAGGCTTGGAGAAAGCATTACATCAGAAAAAGGTCTGAAAGAAAAAAGGAAGAAATGTGGAAGATACCTGTATAATGCCGCCCATGACTGAGGTTTTCGTTGAAAGAATTAGACAAAAAAAGTTGGAATGTAACAACATTTAAGCTAATTACTATGGTTAGGATGTCGTCAAAATAAATGATACCACAAATCAAAAATGGGAAGAAATTAGTTGTTTTCAGATCAGCTCAAATTAACCATAAACGTAACAGTTGCCACTGTTACCTCTGTATGATTATTTCGTATTAATTAGATAGAATAATAGAATCGTAGAAAGATAGAACATTTTAACGGGAATGCATAGATCTTCTTATCGCAATTATCGCAAAAAAATGAAGCTCATGGTGTGTCCGACAAAGGAGTATCTGCAGATGCTTTTAATACGATTATGATATTAGCGGTAAGGCATGCAACTGTTAGCTTCTGGATTTCCAAACTACTAAAATATATTTTCTTTTTAGGTAAAGAAATTAACGAATTATTTAAAACAAAAAAGTAAGAGTTAATACAATATAATGTCGTAATTTAGCCATAGAAAAAAAGTAGTGTTGTAAATAATTATGAGTACCCAGAGTAAGAGATCTAGAGGATTTGATGATTTCATGAAGCTGATGACAGAGTCTTTATTACGCTGTACCTGAGCCTTCCTCGTCGATCAGCGTCACCGTCTATGGGGCTTTTGTTTTAACTACCAGCTGTCTCTTCGCACATCTACATCTCTAATGCCACAAGAACAATGCGTACCAGGTGAGAACAACAGAAGCTTTTATGTTAGACAAGAATATATATTAATAAGCCCCCTTTTATTTCTCATCCACATTTACTTACAGTAATAATTCCCCAAATAGTTGAGTTGCAGATGTCTGTTGTACGAAAGCCCACGAGATGACATTTGTAGAAGGCGTAGGGTACGTGACGAGGTGCTCAACTCCTCCATGTAAGTATGTCTGCTTTTTATAGTATAGGTGGACTCGTGCTTGAAGGACATCGGCAACTAGCCCTTCATATGCAGTATCGATTACTGTGACAACGAGTCTAGACAGTCGAACTTGAGTGACAGCATCAAAGTAAAAGCAAGTAGCTCTGGGTCTCCTGTACCAGGTAAAGCAGTCATGCTTGTATCTTTATTCAGGCAAAGGCAGACTAGAGATTGTGCTTTGGATGATTGCAGCCACGAGTGCAGTCAGAGCTGAGCTAGACAAATCCACAGCTATCACGCCAAGAAGATTCTTTTACAAGCCATGGACTTTTTTAGGAATTAAAAAAACAGACTCCAAACTGAATCGAGTTACAATATCGAGAGACAATTAATGGTGAAAATAAACATCTTTCCATTAGGAATTATTCTTTAACTCAAGTAATTTTAGTCGACAAAACTTGTTTGTCAGGCACAAAAAAAGTTTTAATTTTTTTTAAATATATTACAAGTAGTACCATCGTTTTAAAAAACATTTCCAGTAGAAAGTTGGAGATTAAAGATGCAATTGTAGATTGCGTCATGTCAATGATTTTGTCAGCTAGATTTTAATGGCCAAACTCTTTTGCTTAACATCAATATTCACCGTCTCGTTGATCAACCACTTGTTTTCAGGTAAATATTGTATCAGAAATATGGCTAAAAAAAAATTTAATTTAGTTCTGCGTTTTTGTTATTATTTCATCAGAATAAGTAAGACATTGCTAGTTGATTGATTTGCACGTGCGGTAGATTTAGATAGAGAAGAAAAGTTGGTACTGTAAATGTGACTTCGAATAGAAAAAGACCCCTTTGAAAAGTTCACAAAATTTTACTGATGCATATGTAGCGTCATAGACATTGATTACGTATATGTACAGCAAGGCTAACTGCTGCTGATGCTGCTTGCCGCACTGTGGCAGATTTTGTTCATCCCCTGACCAAAGCGGACGTATGACATGTTTTGAATAAACTCCTAAAAATTAAACTTGTGGGCTCTTTTACGATCTTTACCTTTATTCTAATAGAATACAGGGCTTAGCATGCATTCCTTGCAAAGAAGAGCCCTGAAATTTTTTGTTTTGGCATCACAAGTGCGGTTCGTGACGATGAGTATAAGAGAGGTGAACTCGGGCCGCGTGGATGCTAAGGGGTCGGGATGGGAGGAGGAGCTGGATGCTCGTGTTGGGTATCGACAGGACATTGCCTTGCACGGCACTTCTAACACCGCCGATTCTGACTTGACGCATCTTGCGGACGATGGCCAAGATGATTAGGAGGATAGTGAAAAGCAGAGAGAGGTCAGTGGACCGGTGTTGGTCAATGATGCGACGTCGACTTAGGAGCTATTCAGTGAGTTGCAGGCTTGGTACTGCAAATGTGTGTTTTGCGTGTGACGGCCTCTTCTTTGTTGGAGGTACTAGCACAGAATTTTCCTAAGCTCCTTTTTCCTTTGTTTCTCGATTACAGCATTTTGTCGGAAATGATCGTGCGTTCTTATACTCTCGATGTGTTTTGTTTTTTATTTGCAATGCGGGCTTGTGTTGTTGACTTATTTTAAGAAGCACGAGATGTTTTTCAGAGAAAAACAAAACAGACGCGCTTAAACACGATTATAGCTTTTCACGTGTACAAGTGGGAGGGGGTGTTGCGGCGCGCGCAAAAGAGGCCTGCTCCACGTGCGTCTAAACATCGCATGCAGCTAGACAAGTGCGGCGCAGAGGAGGGCATCGTGCTTGTACCAGCATCTGAGGGCACGCTGCTTTAGCGTTAACGAGGTTAAGACAAGGTGTACACCTCTATTCTTATGCTCATGCTCGTGCGTGCGGGGACATATGTGTGGGCTTGTGTTCGGCTGTATGCGTTTGTCGTCGTGCGCATGTAAAGCATAGTGGCGTCTGATTACTGGTGCTGCTCGTGTGTCTTCTTGAGTTCCTGTACGCAGAGAAAGTATAATTCAAAGGAAATACGAGCTCCTCCTTCAACGCCATGTTATATTTTGAACGACGCTTATAAGTTGAATTAGATGATTTTTCTCCTGCCTGTGATGTATAAAACATATTAAATATTCAATTTTTTTCGTCTTGATTTTAATCCTTTATGTAGATGATATGCTAATCGCCAGCAATGATGTGATCAAACATAAGACTAATATCAGTTTACAAAGAGAATTCGATATGACTGATTTTGGAGAAGTAAACAATTCTCTTGGCATTGGCATAGAAAGAAACAGAAAGAAACAGACACTTGAACTATTCGAAGCCTAATATACGAATAAAATAAAAAACAGTTTTGGATTAGATGATTTGTAACCACCAATTACTCCTATGGTGACCAACCAAGTCCTAAATCACCAGAGAAAGATGCGTGAATAGGAAAATGATGCGAAAAACTTGAACGACACAAGAACCAATTAAAATGCTCCGTTTAGAGAAGCTGTTGGCAGCGTACTCTATTTAGGTAGTACAATTTGCCCTAATATTGCCTTTGCAGTCAATGTTCTAAGCCAACACCAAATCAACCCTACCGAAGAGGATCGGACTATGGTAAAACGTGTGTTCAGATACTTACAAATGACCAAAAGACGCGGAATTATATTTAATGCAAGTGCAAACTGCCTTAAAGCCTTCTAAGATGCGAGCTTCGCTTATTGCAAAAACAGCATAACTACTTGCGGTCCTGTGACTAAGCTATCCGGAGATACGGTAGCTTGTAGGTCTTATAAACAATCATATGTTTCCTAATCGACCTACCAGGCAGAATATATAGCGATAAGCAAGGCATGTCAAGAACTAATGGCCTTAAATAATTCTCTGAGAATTATTCGAAATAAGCTTGTCTTTCCTGTCCCTCTCTACTGTAACAATAAAGCAGCTAAAGCTAAGACTATAGAAAGTATCTAACTTAGACAAATAACTGATCGAAAACAGCACTATGTTAACAAATGCATAACTAGGAAACTCGTCAAAATAATCTGGGTATCTCCGGGAGAACAGATTACTGAAAAATTTACAAAACCTTTAACGTTTGAACTTTAGGCCAGGTTAACTTAAGAACTTCTAAACGACGAGTACTCATGAACATTAAACATACATTAATTGATGTGCATAATGAATAACGTCAAACTACTAAATTAATAGATTTGTATTTATGTATATAATTTGTTAACAATTTCATTTATGTGTGCTTAGGGGGTCAAAATTAATCAAGCCATCCACCAATGCTGGACAGATGATTTGAACAATAATTTTTTTTTTCTCTTTGTCATTTTTTTGTTGTCACTTTGACCTTTTTGTAATTTAAGTTATTACTTTCGAGAAGAGTTATTTCAGATTTTGTATATAATAATACTTCGTATCTATTAATAAAATGTATACCGACGAAAGGCAGTTACGGATATGAAGAGTCATATACATTGTATACTTATATGTATAGCACAGCACAGCTTACTGCCGCTTGCCACGGTGCGGCAGATCTTGCTCGGCCCCCGACTGAAGCTGACGTGTGACGTGTTTTGAATAAACTCTTCAAACCAGACTTGTGTGCCTTTTTGCGATCCTCACCTTTATTCTAATACTTACAAAATGCTTGAATTAGTAGAAAATAAAACTTTTTTATTCACTTTACTTCTTTTTATACAGCAAAAATCTTCATCATTTTTGCTTTTTGTCTTCTTTTTGTTAAAAAGGTGGCGCTTGTTTTTAAATTATTTTTTATCAATAATTATAATACGGAAAATTGTATTTAATTTGTTATTCTTATCATTAGATGATATTCGTTATAAATACAAATCTTGTACACAAGTCAAGCAATTTTCTTTATGCACCAAATCATATAACAATATTTACTTTTTATTACAGTATATACTGCTAAACAACGATCAAGTCTTATTAAACTTTTATTTGTTTGACAAAAAAAAATTATTTAACAATTTAACAGAAATATTTTGCATTTCAAAATTTTAAGAGAAAATTTCTATCCGTCAAAAGCACTAAAGTGAAAAAAATGTCTTTCTTTGTTAATTAAATTTAATGTATGACAAATCATGATCAAACTTAAAATGAGGTACTATTTAAAACTGTAGCTTTAACATTATTAGAACTTGACTTACTATTAATGATATGTATTTCCAAAAATATGATTATTACGTAAATGAAAGTATATTAAATAGCGTTGTGATCTTTTTTCTTCGTCAATTATTTACATTTCTACAAAACTATGATCTGTTTTGTAAAAAAAAAAATTCTTTGGGGGTCTGTAAGAGCTTGGTTCTAGTAATTGTCATCAGAAAAGAAACGAAAATAGACACCCGGTCGGAACTTGGGCAATTGGTAAAGGTACCCTGGGCTCTTCTGCAAAAAAATAGGTCTCTCCTGCAAGTAATTTTCTCCACTTACAGAACACAGGACTTGAAGCCTTCCACTGAAAAAATAGTAGGACGTTGTACTTAATTTAATTATTGTTACAATATCATTATTATCAAAAAAAAAAAATTAAATCCATGCATACATATATTTCTATATTTAGTATAAGCTCACTGTAACTATTACAAGAAAAACTAATACATTTCAATGAGTAGGCAAACATTTTGTTACATGTTGAAGGCATTTAAAATTTTCTTCTTTTCATTCAGATAAATTTATTATTTATTTCAGTCAATTCAAAAATGGCATGCTTACAAATCGCTGTAACTATACTTGCGCGTACTATATCGTAATAAGATTTTTGGTTTTTTGGCAGAAACTTGGACTTCTGATAAATAAAGTCTGACTAAATATTCAGAGCTAATTTATAGATGTTTTTGAATCCTGATTCCATTAAGATGTATGTCTTGTTTTAAAAGTAAGCAAAGTTACAAGCGCGTCAAACATTTTTTGCTTGTTACTTTTTTATTAAGGATGAGCTAATTTTTCAATATATTTTTCTTAACGGAGCTAATTAAAGTTCATTGATTCAGACGTTTCTTTTTGGTTTTTTATACTTTTTCCGACTGAGTTGTTGGGTTGTAAAAGCCTTAATGAGGTATAAAACTTAATTCTTTTCCCGAGCTTTCATAAGGATCATAAAAAAAAATATTAAGCTTAAAATCATTGAAATGTACCGTTTAGTTTCTAACATGTGACTAATTATTTACGCACACACACACACACGCATATGCAGACACACAGACTTTTTCCAAAACTAGAATTTTTCTATTTTAGAGACTATATAAAACATTTACAACGCATTTATCGAAAAATATTTTTCTACTTATACAAAGCTTGCTCTATGAGAAAAAAAAGTGATGTTCTGGAAAAATTTATAAAAATTTACAAAAAATTAGATCATATTTTTTATAAATTATAAGTAAATCCTTAGCCAGATAAAAGCTTATAGTCTTTCGTAAATCAAGCGTGTAAAGGAAGGTTGTAGTTACCTTGTCAATTGACGAAAATAGAAAAAAAATTTTTAACACTATATTAAATATTAATAAGTTAATCAGAATAAGTAGCTGTCCGTTATATTCTATACAATTTCATTTTATTATCCCTGATATTCATGATGAAGAATTAATTAACATCAAATTATATATTAAGGTTACGAATTTTTTTGTAAATATACATAGTCTTTGATTTCACCTTATCTAAAATTTTATTTATTATTAGTTTTTAAATGTCGTTCTACAGCATAATGGTATATTTCTAGTTTCTGTAGATATTTTTTAAATTTTGAAACTCATACAAATGCCTGCTAAAGTTCGTAATCGTAAGATTTCTGATACATATAATTATATATATTATGAAAGTAGAGATCATCGTATATATGCTAGTTTTAACGCTACAAAAAAGAAAGATTAATAATTTATTGTCTACGGTATCTCAAACTGTCTAGATATAACTAATATTACAAAGAAATTTTTGTATTTGTTCTTATGTTCCATAAAAATATGTTATAACTCTATGTCTATTCGAGAAGCGCGTAAGCGGTGCGCGGTGGTACGGGGGTCTGCGGGCGAGGTAGTGTAGGGTAGCTGCGTGGCTGGTAGTGTGAGGGGTTTCGTAGCTGCTAGTACGTAGTATACTGATTGTGGATCGTTGTGATAGTATGGCTTTAGTAGTAGTATTGGGGCTGCGTTACTTGTAATGTGTGGGGAGGGGGGAAGCGTGGTGGTCGCAAGAGGGTCACAGGGATGATGCAGGAGGTTCCTACGTATTACGATACAAAATCCTTACGATAAAACACGAATTTATCTAAAAAAATTCTGCTGGTGGTTCAGCAGGAGGGGCGAGGGGGGAGCAGGTGACAGGATAATTTCGACTGACAAAGATAGAAGCGGTCCACATTTTTGTGTCTCCCCATGCAAAAGAAAGTTATAAAATTATCCTGTTTTTCACAAGCTATATCGTCAAAAATCATGATGGAATTTGGCAGAACATTATCAGGAGATACAACTGTTTTGTGTTCGCTGAATGGAAAATATTTTATACCATTTATAGGTTCCAACAGCTCTTTCAAAAATTTATATTTCGGTTGATTAAGAGACTTTAAATATAAATATACATTTTCAAATCTCAGCCCATTTAGATGCACTATTAAAGCTAACAGACTACTAAATTTACCACAGTTTGATAGGCCACAGAATACAGCTCGGATACTGTTGGGGAGCAGTTCACCATGTCTATTTGGGCGATTTTCCTGTTTTACAACAGCATTAAAGTTTGGAACTTGCAATTTGACAGATTGCTCTTTGAACTTCATGTCTACTATGTATGAAGATTCAATCACAACTTATCTATGAACTAATAATACATCACTTATATACTTTGCGTTGAGTAGTGCATAGGGGTTGCCAAAACTATAAATACAACCGTCTTGTTCTCTAGTGCTCAGTAGCGATCCAACCTCCAAAGGGTAATGATCATACATTGCAAAAGCGGACGCGGAGTTTTG
>JAPYYV010012267.1:0-17495 GCA_030522625.1 Copidosoma aretas | reverse complement strand
CCCCGAACTACTTGTATCTCGGCCGGTCCGTTCGGAGTCTTCGACGCGTGCCGCGCGCGTCGAGTGCGGCCGATGAATTTTGATCCGCGCGACTGCAGTGGGCGCATCATTATACACCGATGTATTATTATGGCTACACTGCACGCGCAGGTTTGTAATGGAGCGCCGGTCGAGTTGCATTTGGGTAGTTTTGGGTATATGTCCCGTTCTTTTCAGCTCGGGGGAGATTCGGTCGCGCGAAGAAGCTGAAAACTTCGAGGGAGAGATCGAAGAACGTTGGGGATCGATCGAAGGGACGGTTTCAAAGACGTCGTGCGCTTGTAATACGCATATTACGATACGCGACGCGGATGACGCGCAGAGTAGACACTCGCAGAAGTTTTTTCCCGTCCGTCTTGATCGGAGAGGCTGCGCCTCGCCGAACCGGGTCAATCCTCCCTCTCCTCCGTTTCCATCACCGTCGCGGGTAAGGTATACAACGCGCAATATGCAATGAAAGAGCGAATCGATGGTCCTCCCCTCTCTCTCGAGGCGCGCATCGGACACTCGGCCATCTACAAGTGCAGTAATTGGAGCAGCGAGGCACGACGAGCCGCGGCAGAGGGATACAGCCGTTTGAGAGCCGCTGCGGGCCAATCGTGTCAATTATGACGAATGTGTGTCGCCGACGGCGCGCCGAGCAGCTCCGATGGCTCGGATACTCACTGCCGCGAGAGGCGCGGGGCCGGGATTTTACGGCGGGGGTACAAAGATCATACACGGTGCGAATGGCTCGCTCGTGATGTTGCAGATCGCGTCTTACTGGCACTATAGTTTTATTCTTCGTAGTTCTCCTGTACAGCCCGTATTTATTCGCACGAAAAAAAATTGAGCTCTGTTTGGGGGTCAATTGATACAGTACGAATGCGCGTTTTTCATTTTTCTTCTCCCGTATATTATTGGTCATTTTCTGGATCGTATCCAATGGTTATTGCGAGCGTATCGAAAGGGTGAACATTTTTCGTGCGCAAGAATTTTTGTTCCTAATGAAACGATCGCAAGTGCTTTGAAGCCAAATGCAAAATTAACCATCGAATGAATCCCTCGGTCCCATTGTGGCAATCTTCTCGTAAAATTGTACAAAGTTACTCCGCTTTTTTACATCTATATTTTATACTGTAAACTGTGCATAATATATGCGTATCGGCACCATTCTCTCGAACGGATGTGCCCTTCTAGTCTCTTGTACGGTATATTCCTACTTTACAAATGGTAACAGAAACACCAGCAGATGGTGAGGCTGGCGTCGTCGTCTTCGTCTACTTACTTACACTCACCGCACTTATAATACTGCTCGCACAGGGGGAAAAACAACTTATGGTCTCGCGATGTTACAGACACTCGCGTCTCTATTTTTAACCGATCGTCGCTGCGTGTATGGCCATGTGACGCGCAGGATGCGCTCGTCAGCCTTGATGGTTCTTTTTCATTTTTTTTTTTTTTTCCTTTTTTTTTTGTTTTTCCCATCTATTTTTTCGTACTTTGAACGTGTGTCTCTATTCGTGAACGGTGTGGACAAAGCTCTTCTTTTTTCCAAAGGGGGAAGAAAATTAAAAGCAAAAATGGCCCTTTTGCTTGAAAAAGTAATTCGACGATGCCGTTTGCACAACTGCGTGGAAAATATTCGCGCGTCATTGTAAACTATTATATACGAGAGAGGATACATCAACGACGACAAGTCGAGCATGCGCGCGCTTCGAAGAGAGGATGACAGCTCACGGTGTGCGTAATACGTATGAGTAACACAAGCACAACTCGACAGAGTCCCACAATCCCTCGACTTTTAATTTCCAGCGGAGCCGAGAGTATATATAATACAGTGACGCGTCCAGCTGCTGACGAGCGCGTAATTGCACACGTCCGCAATGAGTCGTCTTCGTCGTCGCGTCGCCCTGCATGCCCGAGGCGAAGGCCGCGAGAACGGAATAGCTGATTATCGAGGCGTGAGAATCGCGGCTGCTGCTGCTTCTGCAATTACAAGAGTGCCGAGGAGGAGGCGCGAGCGGTGAAAAGAGGCCCGGTGCGCCGTTGCCCATTTTCATGCAAATCGCACGAGGCGGGAAGTCGCTAGCGATGACTCGCGCGCGTCTTTTTCCTATATTTGTGCTCGCGCATTATACTGATGGTTGTCGCGGGTTTTTCGCGAGATTTTGACGCCTCAGCGCGCTCGATTATCCCCGAACTTGTTTTTCCAGGCTCCGCGGCTCGGCTTCCTGGTGGGAAAAAAACTCGTCCACCGGTTTATCGATCCAGCGCTGAGCCGCGGAAAGTCGATCGGATTTTCGCGGATCCATACGTCGATTTTAAGCCGGATCGCGTTTTTTGTTTTTTTTTTTTGGTCTTGACGCGAAGTAGGAAAAGAGCCGATTTCCCATTTCGTAAGAGGCGCATTTGAATTTCAAAGCGTATACGATCATATACCGGGGCGCCCGATGAGAAAATCCGACGCGCGCGCGTCACGTGTCGTGCGAACGGTTTATTAATACTTTGCACCTGCCTCCGTGTGCTATTATTATAAGTACCGGTGATATCGAACGTAACATTGCGCGTCGTCCCCGAGCAAACGGAATAAGCCTCCGGCTCCGTGTTTGAATATTTTTTTCCCGCGCGCCTGTCGATCAGAAAATTTGTGCCAATACCGATCCTATAGGGTGTTGTGGATCCCGAGAAAAAGAATTATTCGCCGCTACGGGGAAAAGTGCCTACTATACGGGGGCTGAATGCAAATTACTTTTTTCGCACTGTCGCGAGAGCAAATACTAGGCGCACGCGTGACGTTTCCAGAAATCGCGGTGTTGATACGAGCAATTGACGGATCGGCCGCCCGAAAGAACGAGGAAGGTTTCGGAGAGCTGTCGGCTCCATCTCTCCTCTGCCCAGACAACCCGAACGACGAGAAATCCATCCGATAGTCACTAGATATACCTAATCAGAGTAACAATATCGTTGACTCGGTTCCCGACGCCCAATCCTCGCGCGTCGCTTTCACGGCTCCAGAATAGTCCTCGTCCCTGCACGTCCATGGCCCTCCGGAAATTCCAGGCGCACCGTCCCCAAAATCCGTCAGCCGACACGAGTCGCCCCGATCCCTATCTCTCCGTCCCTTCCCCCTCCCTGCGTCCCGAAAAAAACTCACGTTGCCAAAAGTCACGTCCCAATCCATCGCCAAAAATCATCGGAGAGCGCGAGTGCGAACGAACGGAGGCTTCCCGGATCATTCCGCGGGGGGCCCATCCAATATCTCACGACGAATAACCGCTGCGATTCACGGCCCCCCTCCCCGGCCGCGAACGCCGTAAAATGTCCAGCGCCGAACGGAAAAATTCGCCCGCCGCTGGGCCGTCGTTCTTCTTCGACCACCATTCCCCGACCCTCGGCAGCAGCAATGTTCCAACTGCGCCCGGTATATATACGCGCTTTGTCCACGTTCCGGGGGCGAACAAGTTTCGCGGCTCGTAAAGGCCCAGCGTGGCGGGCGCCGCGTGGGAAAATCCCCGACTACCGGCCGGCGGACTGTATGCATCGCCTCCGGCGTTTATTATTATGTACCCGCGCGAATATTCATCAAAAGCCCGGCCCCGCAGCGTCCCCTCGAAGGGATCCTGGAGGACCGAGCGGGTTTCCGCCCGTTTTCCGGAAGCAGCCGATCCCCGTCGTAAATAACCCCCCCCGATGGCGCTCGGCACGATCGTGCGATGGATCGCTTCGCCGCTCTGCGGGACGGTAGAATGTTATTATATTCACGCCGATGGCCCATAAAATCTACACGCGTACATAGCGGGGACGCCTCCGTCGCGTCGTCCCGGGTAAGCGTGTTACAACTCCCTTCCGAAAAGCCCGGGCTCCCGCGCCGTCGCATACAATATGTGCAGGATACACGGTAAAACGAGTACGCGCCGGCTCCGCTGTCACCCGTGTCGTAAACATCCTCGGATGTGGACATCTGGAACGTCGGCCGTGCGCCTGCAGCAGGTGATCGCGGGAAGTGATCTTACATTGGGTGATCAGTCACTGCAGCTCACCTTCTTGGATACAACCAGATGATTAATTCAAACCATCGACAAATTAGCACCGATACGCCATACTTTTCTATGATTTGTCCCCTATATATCTGCCCCCTATACCCAGTGCGAGCCTCCATACGAGGCTCAATCGTGATGATGTTGATTGCTCGATGGTTGGAATTGTTTCGAAATCATCTGGTTATCCAAGGTAAGCATTGGCTGATCACTCGGTATGAGATCACTAATCGCAGGTATACAGGTTTATAACGGAAGCGTGCGGGAGGAACAAAAAAGGTGCGGCGGCACGAGCGGAGGAGGAAGAAAGGGCGAGTGGACGCGTTGATCGGGCCGGATGGGGACGGTCGAACGCGGGCGATGCACGCGGGATTTCGCGCGCCGCGTCGTCCCGGCCTGGAGCTTTCGATCGGCGCTCAAGCTCGAAGCAATATAGCCATGGTCGATTTCAAACACCTGCGCAGCGGCCGACGGTGAAAGGAACATGGTTGTCGCGGAGCAGTACTCGGAACGCGGGCGGGCGGGGGGTCGTTGCGCAAGATGCGCGGGGTATTGTATCGAGTGGCGCCGTGAAAAGCGCAGGGAGCCGACCGAGGCGCGCCCGTTGAATTAGCCGGGAGGCCTTTTGCGTGGAATCGTACATGCGCTTGTATCGTGTGCTGCCGATCATGATTGAGAGCTTGAGAACATTTGCTGCTTTTTTTTTCTCTCCGTCAAAGTATCAGGAGCAGAGGTGGCGGATTTCGGTGTCGCTGGACCAGTGGTTTTCCTCCAGTTCGAGTTTACCGCGTCAAGTAATGATCTGTCGGAATTTACCTTTCGTTTCATCGATATTTCGTATTAAATTTATGCTCAAGAATGCAGTCTGTACCAGCTATTATATCTACGGCAAGTAACGCTTATTAAATCATACACAAGGATTAGCGTTCGAACCATGAGCCTTAGTACATATTATATATAGGTACTCTGTAATTTTATTCGCATCTTGCTACGTATTATCGTATACGTCTGAGATACGCGGGAAGCCTGGATGAAAATAATAACAGCGTTCGAGATGATGATTGAGGGATAAAGTATGTATTAATAATCGTTTGTACAAGAAATTAAAGAATAAACACGCTTGAGTGTACGTAAAAAATCTCCTTGCTTTTATTAACACGCAGCACTCGTTGCAATATACCTGCACACACACACACACGCGTACATAATTATTGTATGTTACATGGGGAAACACAAGAAGAAAAACAACAACTAAACATCGATGTATTCCTCGTAACAAAAAAAAAAAACACTGCGCGGCACGGGTATAATAACCCTCTTACGTGTGTAAAGATACCATACTTTCACGTTACCAACGCAGCCCCCGCCCCTCCCCCAACTATTATACACGTACTCTCACGATCGACGGATCGCGTTCTCTCGCTGCGAATTCGATAGCCCGCACGCGGCAACCGGATTCGCGCATACATCATCATCCGCGGGCGGTGTGTAATTTTACGCGGCCGTGCGCGGGTGGGGAAAACCCGCGGCTCGGGAGTTTCGATTGATCAACAGTTATGTTATGCGTGCCTCGTTGTTATACAGCCGGGGGAAAAGAGCAGGGCAGCTGCGCAAGTACATCTGCGAGTGTATATCATGTACGGTAAATGTGCCCCGCGCGGTCCGTTGCGTCGTCGCGAGAGTTTTTATCCCAGTTGTCACCCAGTTTTAAAAATCGTTCCATAAAGCGGAAGTCGCGTAAAATCACACGGCAAAAGTGTCCCCCGAACAAACCCACGGATCCTCGGAGAGTTGATGAACGATGAAGAGTCTTGTATCAAAAAATAACCATCACGCAGCATATCGAGCGTTGGAAAAAATAACCGTACAGCATAATGGTCCCGTTCGGTAAAAAAAGAACAAAAAAAAAAAAAAAGATAAACGCTCGTTCCGATCCACGTGACGGAGAAAAAGGCCGCAATTAAAGTACGTTCGGCACACACGTACAGCTACCGATCACGCGACGTTGTTCCCGATCTGCAGACTTTGCAGCGCTGTATACGTTATACACGTACATGTAGGTCATCATCCCGCGTCGTCGCTCGTGCACGAGTACGTATAGTTACGCGCAAACTCGAACGGCATCGCGTAATCGCGATCTCTTTTTTGGTCGCACATCTGCACCACCGAAATGGGATCAATCGGCCTCGTCTTTGACAGTTGTACACTTGCGCAATGAGTATTACGTGTACAACTAGTGTTCGCGCCTCAACGTACATTTGTTATGCAAGGCACTATACGGACACAAAAATCTAAACAGTCGATTATCCCCCGCGTGGGATGGCTAGCCCAGTTTGGTGGGCAAAAATAAAGGTGCGGGTGCAGCCAGTGTAATAAAGTTCTTTTATATAATATAGGTTGTTGGTAGTTGACGAGAGAAGAACTGTATATCAGCAGCAGCAGCGGCACACGCGTCGATTGATCGTTACTCGTCCGTTATTGCCCGCACTTGATCGTCGCATGTATATCGTCGTGATCATAACTTTTTCCGCCACGTCGTCGGAGTCGTTGACTCCGAGCGCAGCCAGCAGTATAGTAGCACACTATACATACGTGTGTATTATATAGTAGCGGTGACAGATGGCCGAGATCTACGGCGTCAGGAGGCTATCGTCGTTCTGCGCTGCCTCTATGTCCTTAGGTCTGCAAAAGAAACGTGCCTTTGAGCCGAAAGGAGCTGTAGTTATTTGGATTAATATTTATACCGTGATACACGGTTGAATCGGTACAATTTATCCAAAAATAATTAATATCAGTCGAGCGTATCTCACGTAATTGAGTAATGTGCACGCAGGATCGAGGTGATGAAATTCAAAGCAAAAGAGCATCATCGAAACCCGCTGACGTGGGGGTAGTAGGAAAAAAAGAAAAATTCCCAACGAGATTCGAGTGGTCTTGAAAAAATGCGAAGCTCGGTTTGTCCGTGCGATGCTTATTACTTGCGTGTGATGGCATAATTTTCTATTTTTCCTTTTTCAAATGTACACCGTGTGAAATTAAAACGTTCACGAGCCAGAGCTGCCAACAATCACACCTAGTATAGAGAGCACTCGGACAACCTTCGCAACGCCAACGCACTCGATGGGTAAAAATAAATACGAGTACAATAATAATGGTAAGGACGAACAAGATTCGAGCGACGGAATTACGAAATTCGCACGCGACAGCGCTTTAGCCGCCCCCCCCCCCCACCGTCTTCGGTAATTAAAAATAAATAGGACACTCGTACATCAAGCAGGTTTCGCGCAAACAACGCTGTTACAACGCTCGCAGAGTAGGATGGAAAAGAAAAAACAGAGAGACAATCGCAGACAGCAGCAATAGCGTGTATACAGGCGTCGGGAGAATCAACGCGCGCACGTTGAACGGAAGAGGAGCCCGAGAGCGCGCATATGACGCCCCATCAAGAGCGCTATCATCGAGGCGATCCTCGGGACTCCCCCGCGCGCTCGTACTGCACGCGAGGCGGCGCGTGCCGCGCGGCCATCAGCCGTCGAGTTCCGGTCGCGCTCTATTTTGGGCGGCGGTTCCGCGCGATGAGCACGATATCGCGTACCATCGCTCTCGGGCATGCAAATTCACGGAGAATACGCGTATACGTTTGTGAGTGTACGTACGATACGTCGGAGCCGTCGCAATTATCGACGGACAATTTCCACGCGACGCTGACGGATTATCGCCGCCGCGCTTCTCCATCATTGTCGGCATTTGTCGTCGGGTAACGAGTGCGCCGCGCGTTCATGGGAAACACTTGGGCGCACGCGAGCCTCCCGCGACACGCCGGTATCGTTGGCGCGCGGGAGAGGATCACGCCCGACGCGGGGAAACTGCATCGGCAGCCTTTGACTCGCCGATTGTGCTCCTGGCACTGTACAATACTCGCGGGTGTAGCGTTCCCAGGCTCGGACGGGCGAAGACAGCGCGGAGCGATGCCATAGAGGGCCTTTGTTGGCGCTGAGGTGTTTGTTTTTGTTTTTCCTTTTTCTGGGAATCGGCTGTGCGGCTAATAAGGATCGATGGAGGGGAGGATCTGCGTGTCCGAGGAGAACGGAGCATTGTGCGTCGACGCGTGGAAACGGGGGCTGCTCTGCGCGCGGTTCGTCGGATGACGTTTGCTGATTTCACGACTCAAAGCCGAGATTTCGTCTAGCCTTTCGATCGCGCACGCACTGCACTGGCCTGTATGCCGAAACTCGCGGACCCATCGGCTGCAGCTGTCGTCGGCAGAAAAAAAAAAAAAAAAACACGCCGACTCTCCGGTCCAGGGCGCCCGATCGAAGAAACCGCTCGCTAAAAAAAGCAGTACTCGCAGTCCGCGAGTGTCGGATGATTGCAATTTGAAAAACCGCCGCAAAGAGTGTCGATGATTATTTTTACGCTCTCCCGCGGGCTCGTAAACACATGCCGACACCATTATCCACTGTAGCAGCACCGCATTGGCTCGCGTAACTGATGTTGCGTCCGCGCGCGCGCGCGCGCGCAAAATGTCGAGTGACAAATTTTCCATGTAATATATTCTCCCTCGGTATTTAAGACGCGTGTGTCGAGGCTCATTTAAGCACGCAGTACGGAACATGGATTACCTGAACTCCGTCTTGGCCAGGGGCTCCTTCTCCGCCTGGGGCAGGGTCTGGTACATGGACTTCCTCCTCCGATCTAGATCTTGCGCCAGGCCCTGGAGCAGCTCCTTGAAGACGTAATTCTCGACGTTGCGGGCTATGTAGTAGAGGAAGAGCCAGTCCCCGAAGTACGACTCGTTCGTCACCTTGAGCATGTCCCAGGGATTGTACTTGCCCGGACAGGCGATCGAGAACACCATCTTGTTGAAGTACGTGCTTCTGTCGAACGATGCGCGGTGTGTATGTCATTATCGTGGGCAATTATTCGTTTTTACTGTTATTACCGCGCAGTCGCGTCCTTTCGCTTTCATCTCCGGCTGTCGTGAAGAAAAATTAAAAAAAAAACAACGTCCTCCGCGAAACGAGAATCGAGCGACAGTCGTACATTGTACAAGAAAAATGACACTTTAACGTGCGGGAGTGTAAAAACCGATCGTAACTCTTGACGATCCGCACAGAAAATATGGGGCACCGGTATATAGCAAACTGCGCGTAATATGCGCTGTCTCGTAAAAACTCGCCGATCCGTGGGTATGTTGTGCGCGAGCATCAATAGGTCAAACAAGTACAACCGACAGTAATAAAAAACACGTTTCGAGCCATCATCGCGGATTCGAAAATTCTTCGCGTCAACGGGCGCACGATGCAAAACGTCGGTTATATAGATACGCGCCGTTGACTTACGGTCGTAAGTAAGTAATACTATGTACAAGTTACACGGTGCAACACTGTTGTTGCAAATTCGACCTTGCAGTCCGGCACGAGCCAAGAGGCGACGACGGACGCCCCTGCAACGACACATGATATAATATATATACAACTTATGCAGTTCGGCTGATGGGACGCAAGTACGCGATCATCATAACTCCCCGCGTCTGCCCGTGATGTCTATAATCTAATTGGCCTGGTTCGGATCGGAAATTCAACTAGCTCTCCGCCTCTCCTCGGGCTTTATTAATCAAATGCATCGAAGCCATGATAAATCATAATTTTATCCCAAACAACGCGCCACATCAATGTTATTTATCGCGAAGAAGAAGTAATTCTCTCTCTCTCTCTCTCGTATACACAAAACCAATAAAATACAAGCATACCGAGAATGCAGTAACATGGTGAGCAGCCGCCAGAGGATGCCGAAGCCGGTGCTGATGGCCAGTAAGAGGAACCAGAACCAGAGGAAGGCGTAGATCTTCTCGTTGATGATGTTGAGGGCCATGACGCAGAGGGCGTCGTGCCTCTGGACGCCGCCCGACGCGCCGTACTTGTGGAAGGTGCACTTGGTGACCTGCATTTTTCGCTTTATTGTTATTTACTATACTTATGCACATGCATCGGAGTAGGAAAATGACGGAGAGTGTGACGACCCGGGCGCGCTTATGTATACAGTATACTTAAGGAGCGCGTGTATTGTCGATCGATTGCCCGTGATAAGCCGTAATTGGCGCTCGACTCGCGGCCGAGCGTGTAATATGCGTGAGTGGCTCGTATAATATACACTGTCGAGGCGAGTAACGATCGAGACACGGGGGAGTTTTTTGGTGAACGACCTCCTGATTTTCTTGTATCGGATTTCGAAGAACAGTCCCGAATTTGGACGTTTAAAATTTTGTCCTCCGTTTTGGGGCGGGTATTCAAGTTACGCTGTGCAATTTTTAGTTGCTCATTTTCAAAAATCACTCCCGCAAATGATCGAGGTGGCAAACATATTTTCTGATTTCGTCGGTAAGGATTGTATTATGATGCAATCGTAGTCGTTTTTCAGCCAATATTATTCTATTGTGATGGTGAAGTTTTATCATTCAGTGACTTGTACAGTTATTTTTACTGTAACAATTAATATGCAACGTTGCAAATCAGTAGAATCTCACGAATTCAGTTACTGGGTACCAATTAATATTGTTGTTCTTCTTCTAGAATCGATTGGTCCAAAAATACTAAGATTTTACCCTTTTGTGTCCATAAAGAAATACCGATCATAGAGCTCGGCCGAATTTTTATACCTTTCTTGGATCTTTTTCGAATTGGCACCTATTTCACCGCGAACCCTCCGTATAACAAACTCGCAGGTCGAAAATTCCCCGCCAAAGGGAGGATGAAAAGGACCAACCTTGGGAAAGATCTCGTCCAGCGGGTCCATCGGCCCGTCAAAGTCCGAGCCCGCGACGTCCCCGCCGATCCGCGTGAACGAACCCCCGAGGAACCTGTTGGTGATGTACATCTGCAGCAGCACGTTAGCCAAGTTGAGCAGCTCGCAGAGCCCGAGGTAGTAGGCCCAGGGCCGGTTCAGGTGCAGCCGGTTCATGAACGCCCTGCGTATGTCCCGGATCTTGCTCTCCTTCTCGGACCTCGAGGGCACCTTCACGTTGTCGGTCACGAGCTCCTCCTCGCGCAGGGAGATCGACGCCATGTGCAGTCCCGACATGAGCATCTTTAGTCGGCCACCTGCAGATTTGACGACAACAAGGGGGGTTTCTTTTTGTGTTGGCACGTATAATAATTTAGGCTCGAGCGTCGTATGAGATATGAGACCGACCTTCGACGGATCGCCATATGTGATGGGGCAGGTAGAACAGCAGCGCCTGGAAGAACAGGACGAAGGGGACCCACTGGTAGTAGGCGTGATAGGTGACCTCGTCTTTTTTGCCAACCGGCCCGACCCCCGGATGTGGTATCTCGCCCTCGAGCAGAGCCGTCGCGTTCATGTGCTTCACCTGAAAGCGCCAAGTTCTGAACTACCTGTAACCCGGGACTATGTCCGTTCTATATACATATATATACGTGCACTTACCACCGTGAAGGTCGACATGAAGAAGCAGAACGAGTCTATCACGTGGCCCGGTACACCCTGGTCCGTGATGCATCTGGAAAAAACGGTAGAGCGTTCATTGCTTGCAGGCAATTCTAGCTTCGAATGATCGTAGCACAAAGTATCATTGTAAAAGTGGTGATATATGTATATGCTTACTTTATGTGCTCGCCAAAGAACTGTCTGGACGAGACGAGTAGACTGGCCGATAGTAGTATCAGAAACGTCGCTCTGTAGTGAAGCTTGAAGACTGGGAATCAGAAAATAATGAATACGGCATTCGATTTCGTGCGGTCGATTGAATGTAACCCAGTCGCTCCCGATTCTATGGAAATCTATAATGTCCACGGCCGAATCGTGGATCCAGATCGGTTTGTAGATCGAATTCGTAAATCTAATGCACCGATTTTCCATCGATCTCGTTTTTACAGTTTCGTTCAAGCGCAAGAGAATTAGACGTTGTACACACGATCGAGCACAAAGGTCCCGTACATGACGCTCCGTTGCCGATAAAATCTAAAAACGATATTTTCATTGTGGAGAAAGGATGACGGAGCGCGCGATTGATGCCGAGGTATTACTAATTGCAATAACATGTAGAGGTCATGCCAAAGATAGTGGTAGCCGTCTCTGAATCGAGCAGCAGTGCGTCACTGCAGTCGGGAATTCGGGATACAATGTGGATGTAGAAAAGTGAGAAAAAGTGACGGCATGTGACGATTGATGAACTGATAATTGGTTCAAAAACAGCTATTTATACTTGAGAGAAACATTGTACGCATATGATATTATATTCCACGTACAAGGATGAGAACGAGCAACGACAAGGCCCGATTGTCTCTGTTCACGCGAGCCCGGTACAATAATTATTTCGTAATACACACGATAGGATTCGAAATCACCGAGTCCTATGTTGTTCCAACTTTCCGTGATCTTAAAAACCAGCGATCTTTCGCGTCCGAGCTTGAATATTCTTTCCCCCCCCCAAGATGTAACAAGCTGGACGATTACAAGCGACAGAGTACACAATGATCGAGAAATAACAATACTATCGTCGTATACTCACTGATGTTGTCGATGGCCGGCACCTCCCTCGAGACCTTAAGATTGACGTGCTCCTTGAGTATCGCGAAGGTCGCGAAGACCGAAGCCGGGGCCATCTCGGGGCGCCTCCTGTGCGCGCGCGCGCACCCCCAATACCCTACGGCACCCTGCGCGGTTCCACCTCGCGAAGAACACCACAAGCGGGACCGATCGAGCCGGCGCGCGGCCGGTGGCGATGCGCACTGTCCGGAAAAACGCCAAAGCACCGCCGCGGGGCCCGGCGAGGGCTCGTCGAGCAGCCGGGGCGCGGGGACGACTCTTTTCCTCCCGAGCGGGCGATTCCTCGGGCGCGTTATCGCCTGTATTACGAGCGCGCGCTCGCGTGGTAGCCGTATAGTACGGGTGGGGGGGTGTGTGGTTGCGGGGGTGGGGGGGGGGGCTGGGGGGCGGGGGGGGGGGGGGGTAGCTGGGGGGACGCGGTGCCGCCGATAAGCGCGAGATTGATAAGCAGCTGCTGGTGCGTTGTTTTCCACGCTCCGCGTCCCGGAGCTGATTAGGGGGCACGCTTTTGATGCCTGCCTGCGCTCGATGGTACGGGGGACGGATTCTCCGGTCCGGGGAGAGCGGGCGATGGCTGTTGCGTCGCGAGGAGTCGAGACGGGCGTGGATGTCTGCCGAAACTTACAACTGTGACTTATATAATTACATGATAAGTATACTTCTGTTCAAGGGTGTCGACTCATATATGACTAGCTTGTAATTGTCGTGATTATGAAAAATAGTACTTCGTCGTCGATTACCGATGTGTCGTTTCAAAAGTTAACACGAATATCGGTAAATTGGTCGTAGCCGACACATTAGGGATGGAAAATTTTGTAGTACATTGTCATCGAGTAGTAAACTGAAGTATTTATGAAAAATGTAGTCGATTAGGAGTTTCGATTTTTCTGAAAACAGACTCCTAGCCGAGTGGTTTGGAGAGCGGTTCATGATGCGCGCAACGTCTGTCCGGTTGATTTGCTTATCGGGAAGACGCGTGTAATTTTGTATCGGGGAAAAATGATGCGTCAAAATTGCCGTACGCTACTATACTGTAAACTAGTGGAATTATAGGTCGTCCGCAAATTTTTTACGTTTTGTACTCATTCCAAGTTTTACCATGGTTTGCGGTAAAAAAAAATTGTAACTGTTTTGAGCGGTAACAATTAGAGCACAAGCTGTAAAAAACAAGTATTGTTAGTCTCGTTTTGCCCCCTATTATCGTACGGTACGCCTCGAAAGATACTCAAATATGCCTCTCCTCCTTTTGTTCCAGAATCTTGAAATGAAAGTCGACACTGTCGGCTCAGGTGTCTGTCTGTGCGCGTTTTGCAATGCAAAAGGCATTTTCATCGGAGATAAGAGAGTCGAACCCGAATCGTTGCGCAGATGGAGTAACATAAAGCAACCGGCCGATGTTTTATCTCCTTAAGGCAAAAGAGCTCGGTAAAACGAAAATTTTCGTACAAGGCCCTCATATGGTTGTGCCTATTTCAACATCTTACCTCATACGTGTGTTTGGGCAAGACTTATTAGATGATACAGAGCGTGTACCCCTCTAGGTTGCTGCTCTATTGACCCGGCATAAATACCTCGTATACCACTCACCTACCATATATATTATAAGTATGTATCGATACTTATTTTTTAAACCTTCAGAAACGAAGATAACGTGGGAACGCGTGCAGGCGCGTGGCAATCAACGCGCGAGAAATAATATACCCTATATAGATTCGGCGACATTGGGATTACTTATAATGTACATCGATGCTGTCGTCGACGCGTTGTGAGTGTAACGTAAGTAATGTATAAAGAAGAACGGATGTGTATAAACTGTCGAGACGACGCGCGTCACCTTATTTTCCAGATCGCGAGTCATGCCTCTTATACTCGCGGCGGTGTGTTTTGCAACGCGTACGGATGACGATGAGCTTGTATATTGCGCGATGAATGAAAATTCTTTGAAAATTTCGATCCTGACTGTTTGCTCTGTGATTCTCGGACGACGACCTTGGCGGTGGTGATCTCCGTTTGTTTCATCGACCGTCGTGCAATGCTTTCGTCCGAAATGTATTACTGCATGTTACATATAGGTATTGAGTCTGCATGAATGGCACGATAAAGCGTACTCAAGTACTTAGTGATTACGGGTTGCTATACTCATTCACTAAGTTTCATTATGCAACAGTGCAAAGTAAGATTCAATCAAGCATCGATTATATTACAACGGATCTAGAGTTTGCAAGATATAAACTAACTGTATAATAAATATAAGCCGAAAGCCCTGACGAAATTCCCAGCAGCGTACTATAAGCTCTCTGGTTTTTTCCCCGATGTGTAATTGGAAAAAAAAAAAAAACAAAAAAACAAAGTCAAATAAACATCAGTCCGGTGATTAACGCGAGGTATGTATCGCTCATCTTGAGCAAACAGTGACGAATTGCATGGTTGTTTCCAACGCACGGCAATTACACTTTATACTTGGGCTCATGTGCTTTTTAAATCCCCGCGGCAAACACTTGCATATATCTCGGACGGAAATTTTCCCTCCCCGACCCGCCTATTATACTTACGCCAATTGATCGCTATCGCGTACATACAGATATACGCGCTCCACCTGCGCACGATTGGACGATTTTCAGCTGTTTTTACGATTGCGATCTGGAGCAGGCGCTGGCCGTTAAACAATTCCGAGTCAACGCACCGCGAGTGAGGCTTGATTAGAGCAATTTCGTTTTTTTTGTTTTTTTTTTCGCGCTGCTCCGAAGAAGTTTTATGGCTCGCTCTTTTGCTTATCTAAACTGTAACGACTGTGTTTTCGAGTTCAGCACTAATGTACATCGTGGTCGTTTTATTCGCTGATGATTGTTGAATGTCTGGAGTTGGACACTAGAATTGAAGCACTTCCATCTCGTGTATTTTAATATCTCGCTTATTGGGAGTTCAGTATTGGCGGTAGAAAAGTAGAAACGTTTTTTTTTGTGTTGAAACAACTGGAAAGCTTCAAACCTTCAAAACAAATCGGCTGGACTCGAGACATTGCTAAGTGTTATGCTTTTTATTGAAAACACTCTAGGACTGCGGATTCGCAGTAAATTTCGGTTTCAAAAATAACAAAGGAACTATAATGCTGTGTATGCATGTATTTGAAGTAGCCACGTAATGAATTATAATTTCACGCGCTATCTTCTACTAGACTATTTGGTCATGTTTGTACATGTATTGCACACGTATAAAGTTGACTGACACTGCATATCTGTCCTTATCTACATAGCTTCTATTTGGACGACCGATCGAGAAAGATATACAGCAGTATCCGTGTTCCATCAATGATATTCGTGAATTAAATAGCGAGAAAAATTTTCAGGTATTTCCTTGGCGCCTGCCTCGTAAGTATGGGACTATGAAATCGAGAAAAGAAGCCCGACAACGATAACACGGACAACACACATGCCAGTCCTCCAGGTAAAAAGATAAGCTTCTCAGACGCCGCGGACTCGTAAAACGAGGGCCCCGGGAATATTTACATTCTTGAAAAATTTACGTGAAATATTTAACAACCACGTTTTGGTTCTCGATTTTGAGGAAAGACGCTTTTTTCGTAATTTTTTGTTTGATAATATACAGTTTTGCAACCGTGATTGATTTCTTCCTCATTAGATAAGTGAAGAGCATAATGTATATTTAGTGATTCAGCATTATGTACGTTATCAAGTTTTAACTTGAAAATAGAAGCAACCTGAATAGAAAACCTTTGGGGCGTTAATTGATTTGAATGCAATTTTAAAGAATCGGTCTAAAGAAATGTAAAACCATTACCGATATCAGTTCTAATACAGCTTAAAAGAGTTCCTTTGAATGAATGAACAACTGCCAACTGATTGATGAAAAGTTTTTTTGACCTCTTGCTTTTTTTACTTTTTTAAAAACTTGTTTTCTGATACTTTGAATATTGTTTCTTGTTTGGAATTTTGACTGATATTTTTTAACTCGATGTTTAAAGAGAACGTGTAGAATTCTATTCAGCGAATGTATAAATCTGAACTCAACGTATTATTGAATACTTATTGCTAAAATATTCTCTATTCTTCCACCAACGGCTCGTAAGTTCAAAAGATCGTCCAGACTTGGAAATTTATAAAACTTCAAGTACGAACAAACTAATTTTTCATAATTTTATACGTGATACCTTTAAAGACATACCAGCACTTATCGCTCTCATCTATAGACTTATTATTCGTTTTTTTCTCCTTCTATCTCTGTAATCCAAGCACTGAAAAATAGATCTTTGATTAATGTATGCCCGTCGGTGTCGAACAATGGGAACATCCGACTAGATAGCACCGAGTATTTGTGTACACACGCATACATAGTGTGTACGAATGGAAATGACAGATATCATTTTATAGCCACTGTTGCGTATGCCTTTTATTCCCTAAGATAACATGTATTGTAACCCTATTCGTCTGATGAATTATACTTTCGGAACGTCTACAACTAACTTTTCATCGAGCGAGTGTATAATATACACACTATGTTTGCTCTGCGATGTAGCTCAAAACGGCACTGGGTAGTGAAATCTCAAGGGGGATTCTCCGGCGCCGCTGAACGACCTTTGATCGGCAATTATTCATCGGATCATTCGAATGAGCCACTCGTTTATAACAATGAACGACCGAGCGATGAGCAATAAGTGCGCGCTCATTAATTTCGAACGAGTGAAAGTTGGAAAATCAAACGCATCGGTCAGAGACGTCTCTGGTAGCTGATACTCGACTACGAGTTCCAGCTCTTTCGATCGCACATTATACATAATTCTTGCGCGTGAGAATCGGCTTTGGTATTCCAGCCGTGGCTTTTGTCGGGGGAAAAAAAAAAAACCCCCAACAG
>JAPYYV010012266.1:0-10382 GCA_030522625.1 Copidosoma aretas | reverse complement strand
TCTTATTTTAGTGGTTTTCGTGACATTTTTGGGTTATAGTTAATTGAGGTTATGTATATTGTCAACAAATATTGATAAAACTGTCGTTGTAACTTCTGATCTTTACGTATGTATAGTATATAAGCTATTACTAGAGCTTAAGAACTTTAAATTCTTATATTTTTGCATCTATATTAATTTAACCTTAAATTGTTTATATCTCCTCAACGGTTGTTAATAGCGCTCTGAAACTTTATAGGATTGTTATTAAGACGTGTTTGAAGCTTTTACAGTACTTATAATTGAAATTAAAACAAAAATTTTTTTTTTCAATTTTCGTTGCTCGCAACGTTGCGAACTTCACAGTCATCTAATGAGTGCATAGCAGTTCTTAAGACATCAGGGAAATTGACTTTAGTTTGATGTTGTCCATCATTATTTAAACGCTAAGTTCGCACAGCGTCCCGGTCGGTAGATTTTAAAGTATGAAACAATGCTACGTCCATAGGCTGCATCAAGTGAGTTGCATTTGGTAGCAATGCGATAAGCTCGATATTTTTATTGGAGCAAAAGTCACTAAGGTCTTTAGTCAAGTGTGAGCTGTGTCCGTCAACAAATAATATTACTGGAAAATTCACATTATTATTGACACACCAAGAATAAAAATGATTTGTTATATAGCAGTAAAACGTCTCTGAAGTCATCCATCCTGTATCGCTTTTGCCTATAACAAAATCATCGGGGAAACTTGCAGCTACAGCAGGTGTGATCCTTTGATTATTAAATACAACTATTGTTGGTAGTAAATCACCTGCTGCATTACCACCTACCAAAGCCGTGTAACGTTCTTTTTCATTCGCAGAAACTTGATAGACACTTCGCTCTCTTTTTTTAACTAAAACTTTTTTGCACTCAGGATTCAATAAAAAAGCTGATTCATCCACATCGAAAACTCTTTCTACTCCAATATCACATAAATTTTTGGACTTTAAATATTCAAACACTTCATTAAACCATTCTCTTAATTTTTTTTCAGAAATGTTTACTCTTACGAATTTTGACACATTCTTTCTGATCATTCTGGATGCCTAAAAATAAAAGAAGCATACCAGTGTTTTCCTGGCCTGTCATTGGTAAAGGGCGACTCTTTTTTTTTTTTTTTTTTTTATCATTTGCATGGTATCCAATGGATTATCTTTCGTGACAGGAAAACCACGCTTACTCAAAGTAAAAATCCATTCAATCAATTCCATTTCATCTGCAGCTCTCAAAAAACTACTTGGTCCAGGTGATGGTTTAGAAGGAATCTGTCCTTTGATCCTTGAATGCAGAGTAGCATAAGGTACATTACTTGCTTTGCTTGCAGCTAAGATGGACATCCCGTTATCAACAAGTTGCCTTGCATTTTCAATATCAGAAACAGTGTATGGTTTAATCTTGAAATTTTTTTTCTGAAAATAAAAATTAATGAAAATGTATGTATTTAGGTATAAGATAATCATATTAGTGATCCCACAGAAAAGATATTTGAACAATTATTTCAAACATTTTTAATAGTGTAAGTAACACTATACTGCTCCAGATAAAGGATATGGTCTTAGCAAATCTATTAAATAACCTTAATATGAAAATGAAAAAAAAAAACCGCTTTTCTAATACATTATCTTTTTCAATAAGTGCCTCATTAGGTATGATTCGCGAATTCTGATAAGTGTGACGATTGATTATCGACAAATAGGCACAGCTACTTTAACAGGTTAGCTGATAGTTCCAATAAAAGAATTTCAAGTAAGTCTATGACATATTACCTTTTTGTTCTTGCCCATTGTTACTCCAACTTTACACCAATAACTTTTGTAAAGACAAAATACCTTCTACGCCTGTACTTCTTGTCTTCTTGTCTTTTAGTGCGGGTAACTTTCTTGTACTTTTTGCTTAGAGAGCAGACATCTTCGTTGTTGACAGTGACACTCTCATCAAACTTATTTATTTAAAGACAGATGTTACTAGTAGAGAGATTTTAAATATGAACACAATATTAATGGATATTTGTTAGGTCTACCTGCATTTTTTTTACTGCCATTAATATAACAGTTTTTTCACAAAATAATATACTTGTGAGAATTATCAGGAATTGGGTACCTATCGACAATTGGGTACCTTACCTTATGAGCGAACAAGAATTTGAGTACGGATCTTCAAGTGTATATCTAGTGGCAGACAACGCTGATCACAATACGCAAACGTTTGGCGGTAAAGGAGAGCACTACATGTAATGGGACGAATGGAAGAAATAACACCGAAAATTAATCAACTGTACCGCAGCGTCCCTCGCTGGGCAAAAAAATCACCATTAGCCAGTGTCCTTTGTATATTTTATTGCAAGCCAAGTAAAGGAAGTATTGCCAAAGTGGTTTATTATACAGACAGTTTTATGTACCGAAATATAAGAAAATTAGGTGCTTTTATTCGTTGCTTCACTAGTTCTGATAACACATCTGCTTTTTATAATCAAGGCAAGGGCAATATGATTAAAGTTTTGGACAAAAAAGAAGATTTAATCGATGCGGTTTCTGTTTTTCATTCGGAAAATAGCGATACACAGGAATTACAAAGTGCTAGTGATAAAATTATCATGGCTTTGTATGGCGCAAAGAAACTGTTCAAGATTGAAATATTGATTATTATTTTTGAATTTACGCGCGCAACATAGCCAACCTTTACTTGCCCTAAGGTCTTATATTTAATCTATGTTACCAACCATGTTAAGTAAGCAGCGGCTTACTCGGGTAACGCTGGAGCGACCTCTCAATAGTGCGCCACGGGTCGTCGAGTAGGGCACTACCGCGCGACACACCTATTTTTTCGTTTAAAATCACGTGGCTTTTAAGGCTATCATACTTACTATTATTTTCTCTTATTATTCCGTACACTGCGCTTTACTTGCTTTTCGGTGTTTTTTTTTTACTTTATTGTGAAATCCTGTACCTTGCAATTTGTTGAAAAGATAATAAATTACTAAAGCGTTTAATTCAAGAGTGTTCCTTTCTTTCGATTCCTGCTCATCGAGTTCGACGCTGCTGCGGATATCTGCGATTCATCCAACAGAAACCCTTCTTCAGAATGTCACATGAGATCTCATGCCAAATACTTATGCTAATTTCTCATGCTAATTTCTCATGCAAGCTTCTAATGCTAATTTCTCATGCAACCTTCTTATGCGATTTTCTCACGCAACTTTCTTATGCGCAATAAGTTTAAATAAGATATCGCTTAGGTCTAACCGTACAGCCACGTTTATAACAATGCAATGCAGTGGAAATTTTTCTCTCTGTCGTTATTTCAGCCTAGACAATGTTCGTCTGTACCAAGCAGTGAGTGTGTTCCTCATGGAGCTGCTCATATTGACGCAACACACGAGGGCCGTGCAACCCATTTGAAGTTGTCATTATAAACTTTCACAATATGAAAAGGTGTCGTGCGAGAATTTATAACGTCGAGATTAGATAACGAATGTGACTTTAAAGTAACAAATAGCGCAATTGTAGACTAGACGAATTAGACGTTATGAGGGCCTTTTCAGGAACTAAATCCTTACACTTTTGTTATATTTTTAATCGCTTCTTCATAGTGTATTATGTAACATAAGTATTTTGAAATAGTTCTGTACCGTCGGGTTTTGAGTTGTTAATAATTTAGTGCCGGAAATCGGACTTTTTTCTAGTTTTCATTATATAAGAAAACTTAATTATCTACAATTTAAAATAAAAAAAGTTTGTCTCCGACCAATAGTCCGGTCGCAAATTGCAAAATAACACGAAAATCAGCATTTTCGTTTTGTTCGAATAACTATTATTTAAATGCAATTAAGATACTAAAAATCTATCAAAATATAGTTTACGTTATGCACAAGTAGCAAACCAAAACTGAACTGAATCCGCACTGAAGGTACAAAGTCACTGTTTTTACGTTTTATATTACTTTTTGGCACAGTACAAACGTGCAAAGACAGTGCTATACAATCAATATAGGAACCTTATTCAATGTCATTGTCACATAGACGAAATTCAAATGAGCGGATCCAATATGGCGACCAACATTCCTACAATTATCGAATGTTGTTAAATAAAAATATATCAGTACTGTGTTTAAAAATTTTGTGGAATATGTCTCTTGTGAAATCAAGAGTCTTAGCGTATAAAAAAACTGTTAATTTTGAACTCAATACGTATATCAAAGCAAATTTTGGCTCCAACTAATATCAAGCCTCGATGATTTTAGCCTAATAATATCGTGAGCCAAAAGCCATTCGTCGGTATCAAAATCTGAAGACTAAAAGCCAATACTGCCTTTAATTGACTTTTGAATCTTTCGATACTATTAATCCTTCTCTTGTTTTCGTCAATCGGCATATCTAAAGGGCGCTTACTCCAACCAATGAAGTTAATATTGCAATTACCACATGAAAATATTACACCAGAATATCCTACAAGAAACCCTGCAGGAATAACATTAGGATCTTTCAAAATATCCAGTAGAATTCACACAACTTTTTTTTCCAGGACTTTTTGCAGGGAACTGTGAACTACTACATATGTATTTCCTGCTAAATTTTCCTGAAGGATTTCTTGCAAAACATCAGCGCATATTGTCTGCAGAGAATCCTGCAGAACAGTTGTCAGGAAAATTCTGCCAGATATGTCCAGTAGATCCTATCGCAATGTCCGCACGACGTTCCAGCTGAATTTAGATATTATTATTTAAGCAAAAGAAATGTTACATATTTCAGGAAGGATTTTCTCAAATAATTTCATAATCAAAAAGAGCGTATTTCCTATTTTACAAACACAAACGATTCAGTATTATCAATTTATTGCAGGCCATTATTCCTGTAAAATTTTCTGTAAAAATAAATGGGAAAAAACCTGTATGAATTATTGTAACGAACCTTATGAGAATTCTTATAAGAATGTTTATGGAAAATTTTCTTGAGGGGAACGAAAGGAAGAATATAACTTTCAAGCAATTTAAGGGTTTGATGTAACAATTGATGTCTAGAAAAAAAAAAGAGTTTTTATATTTGTAATAAAGACTTTTATGCATCAATAGTGTAATAAATTAGGTACTAAACATACGTATGTTTCATGCCACACTTCAACACAGACTATTTCAATTTTTTTACTGGTATTAACAAAATATTATTCTGAATCGAGTCTACTTTTCGTATAAACTCACGAGAGAATTGGAAATCTAGCGTGTGTACTACATTACATATAACTAACTCTGCATCGCAACTTTTGTCAACTAGGAAACCAACAATTCTAATAAATGTCTTATTTCTTAACTGAGCAATCGAATTATTGGAACCTTTTTTTTTTTTTTTCAAATGAGAGTCGTACAAGCATTTGTTTTTACTAACTTTAAAAAAAATCCATATTTCCTGATACTTGTATACTTTCTAGTATCTCATCTTCTTCTCCATTTCCGTCATTAAAGTACAATAAGTTTTGAGTCTGAGTAACATATCACAGTACTTTTATCATTTGTAGTATATAAGCGCATGTTCCGAATAACAGGACGGATGAACGTCCTGAGCACACAAAAAACATTTCATTCTGAACCTTTCGAATTAAACGATAGACACGCAAATCCGGGTCGAAGATAGAGGCGTTGGGTTCTGATTTGCACTAAAAACCAGAGCCCCCTCCTCCCCGAATTTATGAATCTACCTTTTTTCATTCAGAACGTTTCGAGTGAAAAGTAGTTTGCATGGCCGCTGTCCATGACGCTTGTCCATCCCGTAATTCGGAACGCGTTCTATACTTATAGTTGTCAAATTATCGGAGCTATTGTAAAAAGATTAAGGTTTTTGAAACATTATTAATTTGCAATTATGCAAATATGTTGTACATGTCACTTCTATAATAAAATTTAAAAAGATTTTTGAAGGTTATGTTGTTAAGAAATTATCTCAAAATGATTTTTGCACGTTCGTAACAAGTTTCATAACACATTAGTTTTAAAAAATTTTTAGAATAATTTTATAAAGATACCAGCGGAATAACAAAACATGAAATGATGATAGTAGATTGATTAATTTCTACGTGAATATATGTCTCGATATTTTCGTAACTTTAAAATAATTAATAATGATAATTGTTGTTTCTAACATATTCGTCTATCCCTCAAATGTATGGAGTTTTTTCTTACTTGTAAGGTAAGGCTGTCACAAAATTATTTTATATTAATATGAGCATGTCTGGCCCAAGTTTGGAGTTACTTATATTGAACCAAAGCACTATCGATACCGATCGTTATTGACCGAAAATTTTATTTTTACAGCATCTTTTTAGCGTACAACGACCAATTTAAGTTTATGTATATTATAACTTTATTTTGCTGAAAAATAACTTGAGGACATGATTAGAATTTATCAAGACTAACACACCACCGTCATTTACAGTCACAAGTTTAAAAGTTTTACTTTTATTGCAACACTGTTAGTTACGTAGCAAAATAAGGTAAAATAAAAAATTATGTATATGTAGCTAAACTAGCCTTAAAATTGATTTTATTGTATTTATCGAAATATTTCGAAATGATGCTGACAAATACTTTACTATAATATATTTTTTATATATTAGGTAATTTCGCTAGGATAAAATTAATTTGTCCATGAATAACTTTCAAATTTGTAACCGTCACTGACAGTAGGGGTGTGGGTCTGAAAAAGTTGTAGTAACGTTCTCTAATGAAATTCTATCGATTCTAAAAGTTTGCAGAATAAAATTAATTTCTTGTGTCACTTTACGTGGACTACCTCATAATATATATAAACGCATATATATATATGAATTCGAAATGGCAAAGATGATATATATTGAACTTAGGTGAACATTAGTGATCTTATAATTAAATTACTAGTAAGCATTATACATGAGGAACATACTTTCTGCTTCGTACGGACGAACATTGTCTAGGCTGAAATAGCGACAGACGGAGAAATGTTCATTGCATTGCATTGTTGTGAACGTGGCTGTAAGCGATTAGGCCTAAGCGATATTTTATTTAAAATTATTGCGAATAAAAAAGTTGCGTTAGAAAATCGCATAAAACAGTTGCATGAGAAGGTTGCATGAGAAATTAGCATGAGAATGTTGCATGAGAAATTAGCATGAGTATTTGGCACGTAATCTCACCTGAGATCTCACCCGAGAACTCGTGCGAGATCTCATGTGACATTCTGAAGGAGGGATACGTATAAAAAGAGTTTAACCGTGTTTCGTTAGGATTTTTTAAAAAAATACACATTCAAAAAATCACCTGCAACCGAATCAGCAGTATTCAACTCTATTTCAGAGTGTATCATCAGGTACAGCTGTGGCTTGGTAATTGATTAGACCCTTTATCTTAGGGTTAGAAAAAATTAAAGCTGGGCCAAGAATCCTTTTTTTTTTAATCAGCGCTTGACCCTGATATTATACTAAAGCAGATACGCTGTTTGTGCACCCGTAGGTGTAAAATACAATGTGGTTGCGTGAAGCAAGGCTTACTTTGTGCAAAATTTTGTTTAAACTGCTGTGGAGTTGACTTCTTGAATAGCGAGAATCCGTTATCCGGTAAGATTGACGAGGATAAAATGGGAGATCCTGAACGTCAAAAATCATAGATGACTCAACGATCCTCCCTCTGGAAGATTCAGATGTAGACTCCGAATCGGATGATAAAATTCCATCAAAAAGAATTAAATATACATCGATATCTGTGACTGTATGCTTTATTTCATTTTTTATAATTTACGAATTACAATGAATTTTTCACACGGGGCAAATACAATAAAGAACAAGGATATCTATCAAAAACTAACTTTAGATTTCTTCAGACACAATCTATCTATATATCTATCTATCTATCTATCTATCCATCCATCCATCCATCCATCCATCCATCCATCCATCCATCCATCTATCTATCTATCTATCTGCGACGGTAACACCACCACTTGTCTCCTGATCGCCAGGTTCACCCTGGTCTCGTTCAACAGCTTTAGGTAACTGCTCGGGCTGACTGCTGTCGGACGGTGATCGCTGCTCCAAATTAGAGGCTCTCGGTGACGAATCTTGTCCTTCGCCTGACATTCTTCACGACCGGACGAGCACACTCGCGAAAAAGTCGATAGGAAGGAGAAAGAGACAAGACGAGAAAAGTAGTCGGGACTAAAAAACACTCCGCGCTTGGCACCATGTGTACGCACTAAACACGCACTATACACGGCCCATAACCTGTTAGCGTATTAAATAGGGCACACAGGGTGAATACAATAAAGAACAAGGATTTATATCAAAAAAGAACTTAGATTTATTTAGACAAAAGCTATCTATCTATCTATCTATCAGTAAACAGCAATTAAAAAGGTGGCAACACCAAACGTACAAAGCCAAGCTATATAAAGCAAGTTAACAGCGATCAAAAGATAGACTAATTCGAGAGTGAGTGAAAGAGAGTATCTTTTATGCCGGGCGCAGCACAGTAGAGCCGTGCCAACTAGGCCATAGCTCGGTACTGCTCCGGGCATTCAAAATTTTAGCAGCGAGCGCCAAATTCAAACCCAACAATAATATATGTTTGTTTGATATATTTCTCAATCATATTATGTTTGCAAACAAGTTTGTCATTGATATTAACAATAAATACAATCTATTGATTTGTGAAAGTAGCCAAAAATATTAAAAATGTCTTTCACCCTAGATGTCAATGGTGAATAATTTTTTTTTTGTCCAAATAAATATGATGATTCTTTTTATCTCGTCGAGCTACGCCAAATTAACTACAAAAGAATTTTTGTAGGTAAAGCAGAAGCCAAGATATTAACGATTTTTCAAGTTCAATTGATTCTAAAGTCGCTCGTTCGGTTAACGCGGAGCCACACTCTCAGAGCCGCAGGACCAGTCCACCGCTCTCCCAACTCCGTGATGAGTTAGGCCAGAGGGTACCAGGTGCAGGTAACAAGCAGTAATATATGAACGCAGCCGTTTAGCATCGTGATAATTTTTTAGCATGTTTGTATTAAAGTCACCGAATTCTATCATGACCGGGAATAGGGCTCTGTACTCTGTGATTAGTTCAAAAAGTATCTGTAGATACGATAACTTTGGTGCTCTGTACACAACAGCTAGCAAGATCTTTATATCGTTAACGGTAACTTCGAGTAGTACAAACTCAGGCTTTTTGTCATAAGTTGCCGGTGAACACGTGACTACCCTAACTAAATAATTATCGAGTATATATACTCCTACACCTCCACTCTCTTTCTCCAGACGATCATGGCGGGAAAAGTTGTAACCCTTAATATGGCGATGGTCGTCTTTCTCGTCTTTATCAAAGTAAGTCTCCGTGACACCCACAGCCAGATAATTACTGGTCAGAACTCTATTTTCTAGCAAATTAAAGTTTTTTCCAAGGGTACATATGTTTATATGAGCAATGAGCAGATTGGACGGAGAAGTAGCAGCAGTGTGGAATGACAGAGAATTTCATGAGCCAGTGATACCGGCGATTGGTGTTTTAGATTTTTTGTTAGCTATAAGTTCTGCGAAAGTTCCGATTCAATGTAAATAGGTTTAGTTTTCTTTGCTTCGCGAATATAAACCTTGTAGTTTTTAACAAATCGTCTTTGAATTTCGATTTTATGCTAATTTTAAAAGTTTTCCGCCAAAGGGCATGAACTAGCGGAGGCCAGATGGCACAAAGAGAAATACGCCCATTACGATCAGTTCCTAATGCAGTATCAAACGTTTGGTTCGGCAGCTTATGTGTCTGGATCATCAGTAGGTCTCTGGCTTGGGGTGAAATGAGCTTAATAACTATCGCTTTTGAGTTTATGGCCGAAGCAGTAGTTCCCTGCGATTTAGGAGTCAAGTCTCTTATTGCCAGTACATGGGCAGTGAAGGATGGCTGCTCAATAACTCAAAGTACCTGTTCGGCGATTTGTGAATTATTGCTCCGTAGCGTACTAAGAATTCCATAGATCGACGCCTCAATCGAAGACTATTACAATTGAGGTATTACTCAAAGACTATTCCACGACTCTGGTTAGGCGGAAGTAGTCACAGCATTATGGCTGAGACGAATAAAATCACAGCGCTACGAGTTGCGTCGAAAACAATCAGCGCTGTTGGTTACGTCGAACACAATCACAGCGCTATAGGTTGCAATGAAAAGAATCACAGCGAGCTTGGTTCTGTCGAAAAGAATCACAGCGCTATAGGTTGCAATGAAAAGAATCACAGCACTACGAGTTGCGTCGAAAAGAATCACAGCACTACGAGTTGCGTCGAAAAGAATCACAGCACTACGAGTTGCGTCGAAAAGAATCACAGCGCACTTGGCTCTGTCAAAAATAA
>JAPYYV010012265.1:0-10382 GCA_030522625.1 Copidosoma aretas | reverse complement strand
CGCATTTTAACTATAGCCGAAGATGGCTGACGTCACCCGAAAGACAAATTTTCGCCAAACTCTGCCGAAAACAGACGAAGTATTCCGATTGCACACGATCCGATAACAGGGATCGGGCAGAGCAACTAATTCATGCACATGATGCAAAAAAAACAGGTGTGTGCAGATTATGATGGCACCGTAGTCAAGCAAACTATAGCTGAGCAGTTATAGGCTAAGATCTTCCAATCGGAAACTATGTTTCTTTCATTAAAAAAATGACTGGCAATATTTTTTCTTGTATCATACATTTGATCATGATGCAAATAGACAAGGTTTTCTGGATAGCACATGCTTTTGACTAGGGAGAAAACCCAATACAATGTTCAACCACTTCGTCAAAAATAACCAACATTGCTCTACTAAGGCAGAAAATAAACAACGTGACCGTCAGTGATAGAGCTCATAAAACAGATACTATAAAACCCATACAGACAGAGTATATGTGTTCTAATACTACGTTTAAAAATATCCAATTTTGTTTTACTATAGCGGAAAACAGAAAAAGTTACTAACGTTAATACCGCAGATAGAACATATACTAAATGGGCCACTCCACGCCCCCGTTCGCCAATTATAATTATTCAAGGTACTGTATACTGGATTTATATATAGTACACGTATGGGTATATGTTTTAATATATTATTGTATACATAATGTAATGAATAATTATCCTTTATTTGTCATACTAGATACTTATTTGTTAAGTACCGGGCGAGACCGCAAGAACCCAGTAACAAAAATACCAAGCTTTTTAACCCCGTAAACGGGGAAACAGCGAGTAAATAGTGTAATAAGTAATTGAACTAGTATAAAAAAAAAATCCAAACCCTAAGCTTTTTAACCCATTGACATCTCCGTGGGGTGGCGTTGGTCTCCCATACTCTGCAGAGTACATGTTGGGCGCTCTGTAGGAGATCACAGCAAACATCTTTTCTTAACGTTATGTAAAATATATTGTTAATGACTTTTAGGATATTAATAATCATATCAAAACATCAATATAAAAAATAATAAAAATTATCAAAACAATACATGTATAGAAGGACATTAGGTTAATGCAAGAAATAAAAAATAAAACTTTTTAGAATTTTTAAGAAATTTTTTTTATTGTGGAAATGAGAATAAAAATTTTTTTTTAAATTTTTTTAATTTTAAAGATACATTTATACAGAAAAAAACCTAAAAACATTTTTGAACACAAAGTTAAGCAGTAGGCCCTAAAAATAAATTTATAAACAAGAAATATGAAAGATTTTTTACCGCAACATTGTGCAGAAGGCCCTAAAATATATCAGAAAAAGCCTATCCAAGGTTAGTGTACCGCTTAACCATTTAAGATCATGAGAGTTAAGTTTACTTTATACACTGGCCGGCAATACATTCATGACCCCACTTAATAGTTGAGCACTGCTGCACGTACGCCGATTCCGTAAGCAGCGGTACTCAACTGTTGAGAAGAGGGGGTCGTGAATATCTTGCCGTCCAGTGTACGCTTAATATGTTACCCAACAAACACATTTGCCTAAGATTTCTGAAAGAAATCTTGTAGGTGTCTTAAATACCATCGTGAAGATGTCTTCCGCAATAATGCTTCTAGAAATCTTAGACAAATGTGTTTGTTGGGTATGTGACCAATACGATACGGACTAGATGCTGGATTCTAGCGTGTATGAAAATGAACCATAACGCGTAACCATTTAAGCTCATAAGAGGGCAGCGTTCTCAAAACGGATACCCACCCAGTTGTAACTTTATAAAGTATATCTATATATAGTACTTTATAATATAGTTACAACTGCGTGGGTGTCTGTTTTGAGAACGCTGTGATAGGGAGTGAGAGGATTGCGTATTTAAACTCCCTCTCACTATACCGGGCTTAAGTGATTACGCTTACGCGTTACGCACTCCATAGGACCGCGGACTAAGCATAGAAACTATTAAACACTCGGGATAACTTCAAGATAACATATAAATACATATACTTGATTATTGTAAATGATACATATCTATTTAACGTGCAGGGATAAGTAGGTAGAAAAATCAATGTTTAAAAGGTTAGTTTTATAAGCCCACACTAAGATAACTTTGGCACTGCTAAAGTGCCAAACAAGCAGGCTGATGTACCATACTGTGGATTAGCAGTGCTTTCACAACTTGAGTGAGCTGCTATCCCTTTTAGCGCAGCAGCGATACCAAATAGTGTGAGCAGCGCTACCAGTTTACTGGGATACTGACTGTACCTATTTATATGGTATAGCTGTTATTTGGCGTGATGGTGTAGATACTTTACTCTTTAGGACAGCTGCTAGCTCAAAGTGGTAGAGCATTAGCGCCACGACGTATGTACGCTTTAGGATCACAGTCGGCCCTGCATTAGTTTCAACGTTCTCTCAGTGCAGTTGTAACTATATGATAAAGGTTATCTACAGTACTTTAGCACACAGTTACAACTGGGTTGGTGTCCGTTTTGAGAACGCTGTGAAAGGGAGTGAGAGGATTGCATATTTAAACTCCCTTTTACTATACCGGGCTTAAGTGGTTACGCTTACGCGTTACGCGCTCCATGGGACCGCGGACTAAGCATAGAGACTATTTAACACTCGGGATAACTTAAAAATAATAAATAAATACATCTACTTTATTATTGTAATTGATATATATCTATTTGTCACCATAACGTGCAGGGATGAGTAGGTGGAAAAATCAATGTTGATAAGGTTACCTTTATAAGTGCAAGGAAAAATCGATTATACTGTAAGAAAATTTTGACGTTCATAAAGTTTAAGACATCCAAGCAAAAATATTTTTTAAGTTTTTGAAAAATATCCTTTAAATAAATTTAAAGGTTGTAATACCCATTGTAAAACATCTTTTAAAAAAAAAAAAAAATTTAATCACAATAATTATGTGGGTAGACATTAAGTAACAGCAAGAAATGTAAAAAAATTTTTTATAATTTTAGGAAATGGTTTTTGTTGGTTGAAATAAGTAAAAAGTAAAATTTTTATTTAATTAATAAATTTTAGAGATCCATTTATAATACAAAAAAAAATTTTTTAAATTTTTAAACGCAAGGATGTGCAAAAGGACCTAAAGATAAATGAATAAAAAAGAGGTTGAAATTTTTTTTAATGAAACGTTGTGCAGAAGGACCTAAAATATATCAGAAAAAGCTGATCCAAGCATATACGCTATTAGTAACTTAGAGAGGATAACTTTAAGGTAATAAATAAATACATCAACATGACTATTGTAACTCGTAAATATCTATTTGTCACCTTAAAGTCATCCTTAGTGCCTAAACCTGTCTTTATCGACTGTCGCGCCACAACTTTCAATTGTGAACGTTTATAATGACAACGTCAATTATGAATAGCTTCATAAAAAGCACTGATTGAATGACAAAACTTGGACCCAGCTTGGTTGGCTAACAGGATACTTCAGGCGGAAGCCAGGCTCTAAAAAGTAGGCAAGTTTCAGCCTGCAAAATGGTTAACTTAACCTAAGACAATTTATGTATTCATATGTTTCTAACCATATAATAACAGCAGCATATACAAAAAATGATTTGATCAATCTGATACCATAGTTTAACGAAAAAAAAAAAATAACAGAAAACTATATATATTTCTAAAAATCTCTAGCAAAATATGTAAATACTAGGGGTTCAGAGTTATCAAATAACACTATAAAATTTTTAGGATAAAAAAACAATCAGAACTATTGGTCAATACTGAGGAAAATTATATCTTCATTTATAAGATAATAATTAAAAAATTAACAGAATTGTAAGAAAAGCTAATTATATTGATGAAATTAAAATGAACTTAAAAAACTTTAAAAAAATATATACATAAACTAAAAAGATAGTAATTAAAAAATTAATAATATTGTAAACAAGATTAATAATAATAATAAAATTAAAATAAAATTTAAAAAATAAAAAAATATACATATATAGATACTGCAAATATTACACAAATAAAGTCTTTTTTTTTTGGTCTGATTAGAGGGTTGGCGCGTGGAGCGCGCAGGGGGCGAAGCCCTGCTAGTATATATATATATATATATATATATATATATATATATTTATTTGAAGACACAAAAAGCCTTGATGAGCGCTCGATACTCGCCATGTATATAGAACACGTAATAGGCATCGGTGATGTCGTCGTATAGAATGCTGGCAAGATATGTTTACCCTAGTACATAGTACCAGGAAGCCTACCCTACAATTCAGCTCCAGGGAAGGTTTACGAGAGGTGAGAAGAAATCATAATCAAGTGTTCAGTTTAGCAATTAAATTTTTATTCTTAAGTTTTACATACATTATACTTGCGGTGTATAAAAATGTTACACTAGGTATTATAAAAAAAGTAAATAACATTCAAGTTACTATTCAGTTAGCAGTTCGTCGAACAAATTTTTAGCTACAACACACATTCCCAAAGCACTTATTTCCAACAATATCATATTAATAAATTCCTTAGTAATTGAGAAAGTTGCAGACATATTACAGTGAACATACTTAGCTATCGCCTCGGTATACAAAATTATAGAATTGCTTAAGCAAATCAGAGTTAGAAAAAAAATTTTGAATTTTACCTTTTTCTAATTTTTAATTCATTCTTCAAAAAATTACACATAAAGTTAATGATACGATTAACCACTACAACGCGTTTGTCAAGATTTTTATATCAGCATCGACGCCTTTTCGAAGACTTTTCAAGCCTTTAAATGTTGTCTCCTTCATCACAACACTGGCATGTCCTTGCTTCCTTTTCATACATACTGGGATCTTCTGCTGCTCATCGGCCTCGTCATCAATCTGCTCGGTGTTACTCTGCGATTCGTCGATGACCAGGCGCTCATCAATGGCAATAGTTTTTTAGCCATAGGAATGAGCAAAATTTATGTAATGTCGTGGTATATATATTTTCAACACTTTACCAAATTTCGACTGTATGAATGAACGAGATCGAATCTCTAACATATAACGTAATTTCTTACGTACGCAAACACAACAGCTCCTAGCTATTTTTGTAAAGGGTCACGTATTTTAGCGGTGGTCCTAAAATGCATAGTTTTATAATTATCTTGCAGAATTCGTCAAAAGGTGCTGAATCAACAACGACTCTCTTTGTATTTGATCTGTTGAGAGTATAAGTTGTGGCTGCAACCAGGTTAGATAGTGCAATGCTATCATCACTATACTTTACAGCACCACTAATATTAGACATACCTGCAGACACACTGTTTGCACTCAAAGCCATATTCACACTGGGACTTTCAACGACACTGTCAAATGACCGAGCGAACGACACAAACCAGACTGAATTGCGTGTACTCACTCAATGAGCCGGCGAGATACAATTTTTTTATGCCCATCACCTCTACTGCGACAAAACAGTGAAAAAATCGTCATGAAATTATATTTAAAAGCACGTGATAGGTTGACTACCTCTCCCACCCCTGATTGCAGTATGCAAACCAATTAGTCAAATATATTTGCTCGGTGAAGAAAATATAATTATCTCACGCACAGTAGCTTGATATTAAACGATAAGATAAGAAATATCATCTCAGCAACAGGATGTTTTACAGTACTGAAAATTAACACATATGTACGATACAAACGAGAGTGTCAAGTAACTCGAGATACTCGATATTCCACTATCTCATACTTACCAATAATCGCTCTGTACCGAACCTAATCTTAGCATCCTTATCACTTGCACTCATCTTTATTGAAACATTAAATGCATCGAGTTTAGGAAAAATATGACCTCTTGTATTTTTGACTCAAATATTGAATATCATTAAACTTCGAGCGACTAAGACAAGGGCGACCAAATTAATGAAAAAACCAAACGTATTGTTCGCAACCATGCTAACTTTCACAGCGAGCGTAGTTCTATTAGCTCTCACCTTATACCCATTTTTATTTTACACGTGCAATCATGTTCACGTTACAAGTTGGTGGTGTAATGTACCGTGTATCCAAGTGTCTGTGAAAAAAAGGTTTGATTCGATTCGAGCCTGATCTGGGTATTCACTCAGCATCCTACAACTATTATCCGCTCATTCGGCTGCTTTCTCAAGATTTACCAGGCGTGTAGTTTCCTTACCTATATGACTGGAATGATTTCAAAGATCGGCTAACGTCAATCAAAAATTGTTTCCTTGGTCGAGCTGAAGACTTGAGGGATAAGGAAATTCGCCGATCAGCATATACTTTAACATTCATGATCGACCGATTTTGTGAAGACGTCGTTGAAATAAGAACATTTTGTTTCGGACAGAATGTGTGTGTATTTGAATGATTGAATCATGCAAGATTCTTTTATAGTTTGTAGTGTGTTATTCCAAAATTGTAAATTTTACTGGTATGGAAATGATCAGCGTTGTCAAGGGAGTATATAGTTCGGTTGTTATCTGGTTGTCAAAGACGTAAGATTTGCTATAACCTTTTTACACTCGGTCGACTCTTGTTATCCATCATCATAGCCACCTTCGTCTAATCAAGAAATGATTTGCGCAGTCTTTAAAAAGTAGTCTCTGCTTTCTTTCTTTCGTAACCCTCATTGGCTACATTTTGGTGCCAAAACCCGGAAATAATTCAATACTGGTTTTGCGAAGAAAGAGAAAAACATGAATAGGCTCCAGTTCTCACGGTTAAATGGCTCCAGTGGACGAGGTACGTGCTTTCGATCTGCAACGACTGGCTCCTGCAGCTGCACCAATCTTTACGGCCGGCTCCGACGCTGACGTCGAGCTACCACTGCCTCCAGCTGCCACTGCAGCTGTTCCGGCGTGTGTACGACCCCGTGCGCCGCACTACCTCCTACTTCTGCAGCTCCTGTCTTGCCGGACGGCTCCGATGATAAGCCACCGTCACCACCTTCAGCGGCTGACTTCGACGCTGCTCAGCGTCACCGACGCATCGCACCTTCTATTCTCGTGGTCGACTTGGACGACGGACTACCACCGCCGCCACCTCCTGCTCAGCTGTCGTTGGCCGCTGCGTGCTCTCATGCACCTCGCAGACTTGCTGGCAATTTTAACCTTGTGGCTGGCTTTCACGAGCCGCCACCACCTTCTGCTCTGCTGTCGTTGGCCGCTGCATGCTGCTATATAACGCACTCGTCCTGCTTCTGCTACTATGGCCGCTGTTGCTGCGGTCGTGATCCTTAACACTGATGTTGCTGCTGTTATTCAGAGTACCCGTCCTGCTGCTGCCGCCATCACTGATCTCAGGGCACTTACCCATAATGCCTAAGACATATACTTCTTTTTTTTTAACCTTTTTTTATTCTTTTGCTGCTGTAGTAAACCATAAATCTCAGGATACCCTTAAAACTCTCTGCACAACGCATCTTGCCCAGCTGTCAACAAGGCAGTGCATATGGTCACACTGTTTCCTCATCCTCGCTTTCTTTAGATGTCGTGGATGTGCATATGCGCACACCACCTCCACGTCATCCTGTCCCTGCTGTCATCTGGTTCCTGAAGCGGCAGTGCATGCGTGCACACCGCGTCCGTGTCATCTTGTCCCTGCTGTCATCTGAGTCCTGTCACGGCAGTGCGTGCGCGCACACTGCCTCCGTGCTATCTTGTCATCTGACTCCTGTAGCAGCAGTGCGTGCGCACACACCGTGTCTATGAAGTTCTGTCTCTTTTGTTATCCGGTTCCTTAAGCAGCAGTGCGTGCGCGCACACCGTGTCTATGAGGTTCTGTCTCTTCTGTTATCTGGTTCCTTGAGTGGCAGTGCGTTCGCGCACACCGCGTCCGTGTTATCCTGTCCCTGCTGTCATCCGAGACCTGTAGTGGCAGTACGTGCGCACACATCGCGGCCGTGTTATCCTGTTCCTGCTGTCATCTGAGTCCTGTAGAGGCAGTGCGTGCGCGCACACTGTGTCCGTGTTATCCTGTCCCCGCTGTTATCTGAGTCCTGTAGCGGTAGTGCGTGCGCGAACACAACGTCCATGATGGTCTGTTCCTGTGGTCATTCGGTTCTAGAGCGGCACACAGTGTAGAATTTCGGTTTTTTTTCTTCAAAAATTAATAACTTTCGAACGAAATAAGATATCATAATGGTTTTTTTTTTTTTTAATGAACATAATTTCACGTAGAATAGCGGAAAACTATAGAAAAATTCGTTTGACAATTTTTCGAGATGGAAAACTTGTGGAAATTCAGATTTTACGTACAATGAGTGATAAAGCACTGCGGTTTGGGTCATTAACTAGAATTATGCAAATAAAAAAAAAACGTTTAAGTTGTTTACATACACTATCATTGATGATAATATCAAAACTGTCCGATACAACAAAGTCTATCAACATAACCTTAAAATATCTCATAAATTCGAATAAATATCAAAATCTACTTAATATTTTACCGTGTCCATAATGTAAAAACATTGTAATAAATAATTTTCCTCTACATCATCATACTAGATTATAGTCATTCCTAAGTACTGGGAAAAAAAACATTCCTAACCTCCAAATCCTTAATATCCAGTGACGTCATGATGTTATACGTTTCACAACTGATAAAAAAAAACTTTTATTTGTTTGATAACATTTTTAACTGTTTTGATAAATATATTTAGAATAATTCATTAAATATCATGAAAATTGTCACTTAACTTAATTATAACAGTGAAAGATGCAATTGAACTGAAAATCATGTTTTTATTTCTGATCTTCTGTACTTTGAATGAAAGCACTTATGACATTTGACTTGTATAATACCCTAAAAAAATTCAAAGACTTGTGTGAAATTTTGGTTTTATGTTACTTTTTCACAAATAATTCTTACCGGCAATGAGATATTTTAACAAATTTTTATACAAATACTTTTTTACGTGAAGTTGCGAAAAATAATTTAAACTGTATTAAAAGAATTTTTCGGGCTTGAAGGTTATGGAAACTTAATTTTTTGTACATTTAGAAATAATGCCGTGAAATTTTGTGCATAGCGAAAATATTTGTCGATTAAACATTATATTATTTTGTTTTGAAGTATAATATTATTTAGTACGAAGTTATAGTTATTATTTATTGCTCATAAAAAGCAATTCATAACCTCCACAGTTTTTACAGTTATTTATATTATTATGCGATACGAGTAACAACATTTAGAATTTTTTTAAGATACGAAATGTTGTACAAAGTTTTTTTTTAATTGGCAATTGATTTTATTTTCGTCACTAATAATTAAATAATGTCATTCCGCATTTATAAACTAAAGTACCTAAAGCACGTATCCATAGACAAATTCATAATTCTCTTTTAGGTACATGCTTGATAAACTTCACCTTTTTTTTTAAATATGTTTGGTGCATAATTCTAAAGATTGTTTGAAGTTTTTAAATATTAATTTTTCAATTGTTTATAAGATAAAAATTTTTTTCGACTTGCTGCACAATTAATTATATCTTGCTTACTCATTTTTCTGAAACTAGATCGTAAATGTTCATCTTACCCTTGTATTTCTGGCCTTATTAAATGCTACCATTAAAAGTAGCAAGTTTATTCAATATATTTGAGTTCCGCGCTAAGTGGGGGGTTGCAGAAGAATAGCTTATCCAATACCCGTATGTATGATAGTTGAAATTTTTAATCAATTTTTCATTGATAAATAATGAATCAACAAATTTTTTAACGTCAGTGCTATGAATATCTTAAAATTAAACACTTACCATACTAGGTTGGTGACATAAATAACGTGGAAATAACATTCACTTATTAACAATATTCTTGAGTTTTTTATCAAAAGATAAATGAATTTGAATTTTATTTTATTTTTTTATTTTCTTAAGTAAAGGTTCTTCTTTTCAAAAGCTTACACACTTTCTTCGTAGTTGTGTTAATAAGATTGAAAGTCTTACAGTACAGGGTGAGAATAATTGATAGTTTAGGACTAAAATTTATGCATTCGTTGTATTTTTAACGTGATTATTTATTTATAAGTCATTTATTGGTAAGAACTACTCGCACACGTAGGGTTATTGGAATTAAGTTCTTTTGGAAAAAATTTATTTGCTTTATTTTCTGTTTAATGGGTAGCCATAATTGTAATTAAGGTAGCGTTCGCGATCAAGTGTGCTTAGAAGTGTGCTGTGTTTTTGATAATGATCGTACAGGGGGCCAAGAGAATGCTCTTACAGTCCTTAATCAATTTTGTTAACGAACAAGTTTAAGGTTATATACATTACTATTTGGGCAATTTGTAAAATAAGTCTGTTTGGTTTTCAAATACAACCTAGGTCTATTTACTCAGTCTACTGCATGTATTTGATCGTTCCCGAAAGCACAGCACACTTTTAAGCAC
>JAPYYV010012264.1:0-24171 GCA_030522625.1 Copidosoma aretas | reverse complement strand
CATCATGTATATGTATATACAGCAGTAAGCAGCAGTGATACCAACTAACTCAATTATTTTCGGGTTGGTATCACTTCGCGCAGGAGCCCCCTTAATTATCTTACACTTGGAACTTAAATAGAGTAGTTTTTAATAACGTATACATATATAATGTAATACAATAATAGGGTATATAATAAATATAATGTCTTTATGTTCAGTTATTTTATCATATAATGTACACATAAATACACAGTTAAAAATTTTGTGTAGTTTGTTATTTTACACATATTATTTGTAAAAATGTCACAAAATGGTTGTACTTTGTACACAAATTTTGTGTATAAGATATGAGTCTAATGGCTAAGATTTAATATGTTCTCTTTACACGAAATTCGTGTGAAATATAATTTACACAAAACGTGTGTAATCTGTTTTAAACAGAATTTTCCTGCTTATATTTGAACAGATTTTAAACAGTGCGATTAAAACGCCTCGTACAGTACCGAACATTTTTTTTATTGTTCCATACTACAAGAAAAGGTGCTAGACAGTTTAGATTTTTGGAAAACACATCCTAAAAAAATAACAAAATTATTACATAGGCAGTATCAGCCTCTAAAAACAAAAATTTTAATTGCTTCTCGTTACGGCAATCATTTTTTGGCCTGTTTTTTCTATCTTACGGCTACGGCAAACACTTTTTCGACTTGATTGCAAAAGGGCTCCCTAGAGAAAATTAGTTAACACTGTTTAAAAAAAGTTTTGACTCAAAATAATGAAATGTGTTGTTTATAAACATAGGCTTTATGAAATATCGCAGTTTTTGTGAAATGAACTGGAACATATAGGATATTCTTTTACAAACCGGTCGGATTTGGAAAAAAATTGACGGACACATTTTTATTTGGCTGAAATTTTTTTGTAAAACATTATTGTATCAAATAAAATTTTTTATTTATTATGATTTCAATACATTATCATAGTTAGCAAGTACCTCGTTCTAAGTATCATGGTACAATTTTTACATTTACTCGTAGAGTATACGTGTACGGTATTTCTTATTTAAAATTTTGTACAATAGTTTGCTTTAGATACAATGATAATTGCTTTGCTTCCAATTTTTTAAGAGAGATTGGAACCATGCAATAATACTTGAGTGACGCCAATTACCAATAAACAACTGCTGCTATTGGTTTGCTGGCAAACTGACAGCAAACTAGCTGCAACAGCAAGAACGGACTCAGATTGGCAGCAAGTTGCTGTAAATCTGAGTCCGTTTTTGCTGCTGGCTATTGAGAAAGCCTTTTATCGTTATAGCTTTTAGGAAACGTGTTGATAATCGCTTTTCTTCTTCGTCATATCTATTATTAGTCGAATAGTGACACGTTATATTTGGTAGAGATTTAGCCGCCTAACTGAACAACTCTTTCGGTGTGCGAATATGATTATTTATACTTTAAAGACTAGCTGTAGTTGCAAATCGTTTTAATATTCCACCTATTCCGTTACATAGTCCTTTACCATGTGAAGTCGGAAAAAAGTGCCATTCAGCTCGACTCACCTACTATTTTAAAATTATCTATATGATGAGCAATAACATATAATAAGCTTTGTTCGACATAATATGTAGTTATGCGTATCTACAATTGAATTTACAAAGATATGTGTCAATAACAATAGCTGTATCTTAATAAATAACTTACACATAATTTCGGTACGACGTATGATTAATATAAAAGTTCAAAATATCTATAAATAATTTTCAATAACACTATCTATTCATTAACATTTGTTTCAAACTAATTAATATGAATAATAATTTATATTACAGAGAAAAACAATGTAGAGCAAGAAATTAAGGCGTGCAGTAGAATGTAGAATCTGCGTGCCGATAAAACGTGCCTCACTACACAAATTAATTTATTTCTAATAGCAATGATCATTAGACCATCGAAAAAAAATACGTTTTCGATAGGAAATTTGACGTAAAAAACGATTATACTGAAAAATAGTAATTAATGTATTTTTAAAACTTTTTCTATAAATTTTAAAACGGCTCAGAACATTTTTCTAACTCATCGTGTAATATTATTTGAATAAGTAAAATGAGATGAGTTTAAAAAGGGTATGAAAAAAAAATATTTTTTTTTAATAATACAATTTTTTGTGGCATAGTTAGATTAAAAAATATATGTCTGCAAATTATGCATCAGTGTACAATAGAAAGCTTAAAATTATCCATAGGAAATATCAACTTTACTGCACATTTCATATCTGTAATACGCTATCATAAAGAATGTAAAATACTTAAAATTTTTTCACATGAGATATTACATAAACAGATTAATTTATCGAATGACACTTATCGATTACTTGGTGAAAGAAAACGCTATCTCAATGTCACAGGAAAAACACTGTGTCAGTAAAAAAAAATTACGATTTGCTCAAAGCCGTCTCTATTTTTTATTGTGAATGAAAAGTAATTGTACTCTTTGAATCGTTCAATAAATTCTATGTTTCTAATATTTTCACTCCCTCAACCGAAAAAAATTAGTCACGTAGTAAAATTCACGTGACTAAGTGCATATGCACTCAAAATAAGTTATAAGTCGTTCACACATTTTTAAAGTGACCGATGTTTCACTTATTTTGAGTACATATGCACTTATTCGTGTGAAATTCACTTATTCAGATTTAGACAGTAGTCATAAATTTACACCAAATTAACAAACTTGTATCTGGACGTTAGAATCAATAATATATTTCAGTGATATCTGTATACATTTTTATGCTTATTTTTTTCATTTTACTTGTTCAAAAAAATTTCTTTTTATGATCAAGTATCTTGCCAAATGTTTAACGCCCTGGTAGAAGTTTACTACAATTTTTGGCCAGCATTTCACGATAATATTCTCAATTGACAAATTTATCGACTCAGAACCTAGTGTATTTTGCTACATTATATCGCGATATGCTCGGAAAGACGCGGCACGGCCATCTGCTTACTCAGCCTCTCTATCTGTCTCACTCTTTTCTCCACCAACTTATACAGGCTGCAGAAACAAGCCGAATACTGCATCTTCCGTTGAAGTAACAAAATAATAGTACAACTGGCGCAAGTGTAGATGATTTGGGATATTTTTTTCACCTTACAAACACATTTTTTTGTACGTATGTACTTATTTGTGTTCGTGTCGTTCGGCGTATAGTTTCAGGTTATGTGTACTTGAGACTGTTGACGGTTTATTACCGAGTTCTTACCGAGTTTATCGTAAATTCACATGTAAGAACTAGCGATTTGAACTCGGCAAGAACAACTCAGATGACCAGCAGAAATGCTTAGATTTCTACCATGCAGAGGCGGTAGCTTTTGCAAAAGGAAAACGACCATTATTGATTTTTATTCCCAATTCAAACGTACGATTTATTATCTTTGTTTAATTTATTAGTAGGTTCTAAAACACATTTATAAAATATCACTTCTCCCTCCACTTTTCTAGTCTCTAACATTTTAAATATTTTCAGGCATCATTTGTGTTTCAATGAAAAACATGTATAATCATAGAAAATTCATATTCTAGAAGGTGCTTAAAATATTTTGATATAATGTACATTACTTACTAGGAACTACTAAAACTATATCTCCAGTCACATATTTCTAATGATGAGTCAGTAAGTGGCTTACGAAAGTCAAATCATCTTGAACAGTAGGAAATAGTATATTTCGTACCTGGTAATCGCCCTGGTTGGATGCGCACCAGGTGCGAACGCTATTTTTCCTACCGAGGGCGCAGTAAACGACCAAAGGTGACCAAAAACGCCTCGAGGTAGGAAAATGTTTTTGACAAAACATTTTTTAAATGAAGTCATACATGAAGTCATTAAAAATTTCAAACGCAGATGAGCCAATCGTTAATGTTGTCCAAACATGTATGTCTTAAAATAAAGAGCGTGCAACTTTTATATTATTTTGATGCAATTGAAGGATTATTTTATAATACTTTATAAAGCACACGGAGACTATAGGGAAAGAGAAAAAAATTGGGGCCGTAATCGAATGCGTTCATCTGCATATTCGCCAATTTTTCGTGTGACTTATATTTATCTCCTCCATCTTACAAATGAGATACGTGCGGGAATTCCCATCATCGACACAAGCGTCGAGACTCACTTGAGACCCGCGAACAATCTGAGGACGAATCGCACTCGATCCTCTTCCTTCATTCCTGTGGTTTCTGGATGCTCTAGGAAGATTATACAAATGATACCCATATATATGAACTTTTTGTACAAATCAAGGAATATTTTAATATCGTGAGCTTAAGGTGGCTTGGGCATTTGGTTCTGAGCCAAGTGAGGGGCACTTTAAGGGATTATGAAAAATATTTTTTGTTCATTGTCATGATATTTAAATATTTGAATCACATATTCAAATTTAAGAGTTTCACTGGCTTTAAAAGTTGTAGAATATCGATAATAAAAATAATAAGAACTCATAATTTCCATCTGCGCATGCACATGAGACAATAAATCACTTTCCTCTTAATTTTCTTAAAACCTAAGTGGTTTACATATGATTTTCACAATTCTATAAGATATCTTATGAAAAAAGGTACAAATGCAATTTTTATTTGTAAAGGTTTGTCATTTACTAGTTATAGTCATTTTAGTGATAATTCCCATAAGACTACGTGTTAAATTAGTTAGCTTTCAATAGTGATTTTCTAAAAAATAAAGTGGTTGACCCTTCTATCTTTATCTCAAATGAATTTGGCATACTTTATTTACACAGTTTCAGAATTTCAGAGATTTTTATCATTCCAGTAAAAATCACCTAAGCCACCTTAATGAACGAAGACATTTTTTTTTATATATTTTTTTAAAGAAACATTTTAGCAAATAAATATGTGTATTTTTTTACTGTGCAGTCTGCTCGAGCTTGTGCATGCACTTGTTGGATTTCAGGATTTCATTCACTAGTTAAACAACACAACCTACGAACATGACTATCAAAATTTAATATCTTAAAACATGTATCGGAAATTTATATACTTTGATACTTATAACTAAGACCATAATTTAAACTATTAACAAAATTACTTGAACTTGTAAATAATGGTTATAACTTTTGATTTGCGAATTCGACATTTCTCATAAAATGTATAAACTAAATTTTCATACACTGATATTAAATTATTTAACATTTTGTTCCAAAACCAATGTTTAAGTTACAAATATTCGTTTATTAGGATCTTATTAACAATTCCTGAAAGTTCTAGCACTGTGGGTAATTGCTGCAAAAGCTGCAGAGCCTGTTCAAAAGCAAAGCTGTTAAATATGTTGCGACAGTACAAAAAGTTGTGTATATACTTGGTATGGAGGCAGTCTGGACAATATTGATTAATCAATTCAGGCGGGTCAATGGTTTTGTGAAGACATGTATTTTTTCTTTTTTCGTATAAACAAAAAATGACAGAGATGGAGTGCATCAAAGTTCAGGAGTGGGGGTAAAATGCGTCATAGGGACAACGATTCTTATGTCCCTATGACGTATTTGATCCCCACTCCTGAACTTTGATGCACTCGATCTCTGTCATGTTTTGTTTGTACGAAAAAAGAAAAAATACATGTCAAATCTTTTTTGATAATCTATCTGTGGACCAAATATAATTTTTCATGCAAAATCCCAATTCATGTGAATACCAGAAGATTTTTCAGATAACTCGTAATCGTTTCCATTACAACGTGAAATGGGGCAGTTTCAGACTTGCGACGTTGCGACATTATTGACGCGTGACATACACTTGACTAGTATACTGTGTACTAATGTACAACTTGTGCCACGTGAAATTTGAACTTCTACTTCTTGTTATTTTTATATTCCTCGCTACTCTACATCACACAGTGCTTAAATTAATCTTCGTTCAAGTGAATCATCTGTTTGTTTTCGAAAATAAGCTACTTATTGTCAAATCAATTAATACTTGTGCCATTATATTGGCGTGTGGTCATGTGCATGTAAAGTGTAGTACGCATACGTATACAACAACGTATACGAATACAAAGTGATAATCATGTAAAACTCGAATAGTTTTACTCTACTACTTACCTCTTTTTATTATTTAATACACCAGACCACCTATACGCAGACACTTTCGGTACGTATATTTACGGTACACTCTGATTCAACTTTGTTTAGAAAGGAATTATTTTCGTTAAATTGAGTTGTCAATGTGAGTTTCGGTTTTTAACTAGCTGTTATTAACTTTTATTCCATTGAACAGTCCTTTTAATCCTATTTATTATTCATTAAACTGCACACGATAAGAGTGAAGCGTATTTTTTCGCTGGTATTTATGGCACGCGTGTTTGAGAATATTTTTACCTACAATAACTGTTACAGCTACTTAAACTACAAAACTTACGAACAATTAAAAGTGTGTGGCCCGTGTGTTTATCGCGTCGTTTTATCTACCGATATCTGTGTAAATGACGTATATAGAGATAAAGCAAAGATAATATTCGACGGGAAAGCTGTAAGTATACCTTCTGACAGCTCGTAGATTATCAAAAACTCGAGTAATGTATTACGTGCAGATGATTGTATAGGAAAATTAGTCTTTTGTACACGTTTATTCAGCATTAACATCAACGTACATGGAATAAATACGATATCAGAGTACATCATGTGGTCAATTTTCAGACAAACAAAGTAAATTAATCGTTTTCAAATCTCTGTTGACTTTATTTTCATTTTCGTGTATCGATTGAGCAAATTTTTGTTACTCCAGGTTAAAGAAGACCATTGAAATGGATGAGAACGCGTCAACTTGTGAGACGACGATAAACTTGTTGAATGACGATTGTTTGTTGCACATATTTCAATTCCTATCCCTAAAAGACCGGGTCAGAATAGCTCAAGGTAAGTGTGAAAATTTTTTTAAAGTTTTTCCAGTGTCTTTTATTTTTCTTGCGCGTGGAAAAACGCCTTTTACACTGTCACTTTTTTTTCTTGATTGATACAGTTTGCAAACGTTGGAAGGTCACGAGCGATGAGTCATGGTGTTTTGTGAAGACGCTGAACATCGGTAGCATCGAGTGGGCCTTCAAATGGAAGGACAGGGAGTGGAAGTGGCGAAACCAGTTGATATTCGTCAACATTTTGCAGCGTTGCGGACGCTTCCTCGCTTGTCTCGACTTTTCTGGATTTCCAGTGAATAAGAAGATATTGAAAAACATCGGCGAACTGTGCCCAAACGTGCGGATAGTCAAGTTCGGTAACGTACCTTTGTCGATTGACACGATCACATCCATGGCGTCGAACTGCCGGAGCATCGAGGAGTTCGGTTTTTGTGCTCTGGACGATGATTGCACGGAAGACGCTCTGTGTGATTTTTTCGAAGGTTGTAGCAAGCTTGAATGTTTGGAGGTACTGCGGGCACCAGGTTTGACCGGGAAGTTTTTGTTGAGCCTGCCAGCAGAGTCCATGAGAAGAATTCACATACGAAACTGCTCACGTCTCTCACACCGTTTCGTTAATGAAGTATGCATCTTAACATTTGTGTATTGCCTTTCGAAAAAAATTGTATGTTATTCCAAGGGTAATTCCACTCCAGCTCGTTAGTAGCGTCCTACGTGACTTCATTAGGACAGTCACTTGAAATTCCAAACTGTGTACGGAATCTTGGACTTGAAATATCTTTCTGGATTCCAAGCTGATATTTTGAGGGATTCCTAGTAAATTTATTTCGAAAAAAGGTTTTTAAAGTCTATTTGTACAATACATGTTCAAGAAGATGAAGGACTTGAATCGACAGTCTTTATACCATATGTATCAGGTCCCTACTATATAAGATCAGCAAGCTCGCAGCACAGATGACGTACAATGCGTACAGCGATTCACGAACTGGCCGAAGCAGCGGCACATCGTGTTGAGTGTCACTGCACGTGTTAAAAGTAAGTAAGGTTCCGTGCAAGCTGCTGTGCAATACCCACCTCCGTGACACTTAACATGGTGTGCCACTGCTTCGGCCAGTTCGTGATTCAAATTTCCCGCTTAACGAATTAAACTGTGTCTACTGTACAGTGGACGTGGTTTAATTCGTTAAGCGGGAAATTTGAATATTAAATTCCTATTGGGAATATTAAATTCCTATTGGCTGGTTCCTTGAGATAACCTCTCTCACTGGTGAATTTCATACTTCCCGCTTAACGAATTAAACCATGTCCACTGTACATACATACACTAACCGGGTCTTAATTTCGCGGGGAATGAATTAAGATCCGGTTAGTGTACTGTAGCTAAAAGAAAAATGGCGCTGCACTGACGAATGTATATATTTATAATATATGTATCACAAGTGACCTTCTGACTTTATTGTGACGTAGATGTTGTCACATCAACAAATCCTACTTATCGTATACTGTCGTCACTTTGGTATAGTATATTACGATTCTAGGTCGAAAAATTAAAGAAAGTCTCAGGAGTGGTACTGTGTAACTTTTTCAGTTTCGACATCTGTATATGGACAAGAAAATTCTTATCTTTAAAACGCCATAAGATGCTTTTAAGATGAAAATTGGTCTGTCCATATACAAATATCGAAGAAGGAAAAGTTACACAGTACGGCTCCAGATCGTCCGAGTACTTATTGTCGGCCGAGGCGAAACGCGAAGCCAAGGATCATAAACGGACGATCTGAGGCTTCTTTACTTTACTCCCGACCGTGGGTTGTAAACGATTTTTCAAGCCATGGGAATTAAAAAGTATTTTTTCTTTTATACAATCTGTGCTTAGTATGCCGACCGAAACCGTAGGGATCTCATACTAACAATTAGTATATGATCCGCACATTTGTAGAACATTTCATAATTAATAATTTTGCCGATTACAAGTTTTTTTAAAATTAAACCTTACTCGGATTTCCAAAATCTCATAGAGGTAAACGGTATCGTTATTGACACCTATAGAGTGATTGACCCCCAGTGTAATTTATATATCTATATATATCTACAGGCTCCATTTAAAAATACACGTGGCGATCAATCACTCTAGGGAGGTCAACAACTTTACAGTTTACCCTAGTTCCATGTGGAATCATAAGTAATGACTTTAAAATTTATTTATCAACAAAATGAACAACTTAAATCGAAGATAAGATAAATCGATTGTAATTGGTTACCCTGATGGTTGCATAAACTTGCGCAATCACAATACGCAAGCTTTGCGTGTTTCTGCTTCTACAACTTGCGACAGATTATTGTGTATCACCATATTCAAATAAGCCTACTGAAAATTTTTATTTTTGATTATTCTTATACTATCTCGAGTATGAACATAAATAAGTATATTCCATTTTTCATACACAAATTTTTCCTCCAACTCAAACTTACGTTGATGTTGCAAATTTGCCACAAATGGTCAATGAATCTTTCTAAATTTCGCAAGCAGCCTTACAAAAGACTACCATAAGACATACGTAAAAAGCTAACGCACGGATCTGTCGCAAATCTATGGAAACAAAAACACGCAATAATTGCTAAATTACAATAACGACAGAAACTTGGCGCAGGAATTGCGCAAAGTTGGCACAATCGGTGGCTCCCAGGGTAGTTCGGTGAGAATAACGTACTGCTATCCAAGTTCGGTATAAGGCTTTCACAGTGGATACACAGTATATTGTTAGAATAAGTTAGATGTAGTGTATGATTATGAGCACCAGTATTTATTTGAAGATATTTAAATGCTAATGTTTATTTTTACTTAACTTTTATCTTTCCAAAAGAGTTTAAAGCCACAAGTACACAAAAAATGAATAACCATCTGGTCTTGGGCATTATTCAGAGAATAATTTACCTTACACTAGCAAATGTCCTTGAGTTATACTAGTTTGAAAATTATTAGTAAAGCGCCCTCAGGTTTGTCTATTGTAGTTAAAAGAGTTAACTTTAGTAGAATTGCACTTGGAATTAAGTGCATGTATACTTTTGTCAGAAAGGTGTTCACAAATTCGCTCCGTGCAGCTCTTTGAAACAGCACTACCAACAGGAAAAATTGTTCATACAGTACGGACCATACTAACTTACCAAACACATGTATTTCTCATGGAAAAATTTTTTTTTCATCGTGAAGCAGTGAAAAAATTACTGTCGGCTTGAAACTTATACACAACACTGAAAAAATTCAACTAAGTTATAAAAGATTCGTTGATACTTCAAAAAAAATGTATGAGAGGTCATAGCCCATAAAAAGCTATGTTAATGTTGAGAATTAGTACCGCCGTTTTTACCCATGCAGGCGGCGCTGTTTCAGATTGCTGCACGGAGCGAATAGTCGGGTCAAATATTGGTATTCTTAACGATATTTTTTCCATTTAACAGGCATTCGAAAGATTTTCTAACCTCCATACCCTGTGCATAACGCGTTCTTTTGTGAGCGTATCTAATCTTCCAAGAAACTTGAAAGTTCTGAAGCACCACTTGGGGAGATCCGAATCCGAGGTCGTATTGCAGTTAAAGCATCTCGAAACCCTCGATGTTTCAGGTTTCACTGTAACGGATGAGTTTCTGGTGGGCATGGCCAAGACGTGCAATAAATTGTCGAGTTTGACGTTGAGGAGTAAGTTCAAGAACGCTAACTTTTTATTCCAAACTTTCGTAATGGAAATTAAAAAAACTACGCTGACTGGATGATCCGTTGAATTCACAGATAGTTCCATAACCGATGCCGGGCTTCGAGCTATCGAAAGCCTGCCCAAGCTCGAAACTCTACATCTGGATAATCTGCCGTTCGTGAGATGCCAAGGTTTTACTCAACTACCGACGCTGAGAAGATTGACGGTGAACGAGTGCAGCGAACTTTGTAATGAAGATTTATGCGAGTTGATAAGTACCTGCGATACCCTCGAACGCCTTGATGTTATGATGTGCACAAGTATCGAGAAACATGTTTTGGTGAAGTTTGCCGGAAATCTGTTGGATCGACGGGCGAACGGGCTTTCTTTGGAAGTGAAATTCTTTTCGATGAACCCCGATGATGTCATTGACGAGCCTGAAATGCGTTGTAAGAAATTCGGTATTGCCAACTTAATGTGTTCGTTCAAGAAAAATGTTAGCCAGATCGAGAGGAGATTCCGTATGTGATTTCCTTTTCAAAGTAGGAAGCAGGGGTGGCTGATAGTCTGGTACTCTAGTCAAGTGATTGTTTTGGTACCCCTGTATACATTATGTATTAAATTTAATTACTTATATTATTAGTTATAATAACGGTGATGAAATGTTTCGTTGAAACGATTTATATTGCTTATTTGATCAGCCCCATCGATTACCTTCGCGACTAAGGGCTTGTAGAAAAGTAATGTATTCTTCATTTGATAGGTATCCCGGAGATAAGAACTACAGGTATTTTTACTGATTTTTAATGATTCCAAGGCTGCAACTGTAATATAATGGATTGTTTTCAAAGTTTGTCGGCTTTCTGAAGTACAATGTAGTATTATTACATTGATTGTAAGGCTTATTAATCCCACTGAGTATACGGTATAAGCGTATGTATACACAGTAACTGGAACATACTGTTATGTTTTCAGGATTTTCTCCAATTAGGAAACTTTTATCACGGGAGCCAATTCGACCATTTATTTTCGTGATCCGGGAAATAACTCGTCCGTATGTTTCGACCATAGATAAGATGCCTCTTTTCTTTTGGGAGCCAACTCGACATCTCCGTTTTTACTGACGCCACGACGGTTGCTGCAATTTTTATATAAGTGTTTAGTAAATTTTACTGAAAGTCACGAAAATTTCTGTAAGTTCGTATCATTTTTACTGTAGACTACGGTAATTCCTTTCCTGACGAAAACGTTAGCTGATATGTACCGGAGGTTGGTTATGCAGAAGCAGTATATATATATATTGCATTGACAAATTGAATGTATTTATCGACTGAGAGTATCCGCTAATGTTTTTCATCGGGAAAGGAAGTATGTCCAGTAAAAATTATACAGAATGTCGTGTGATTTTTATCCCTGCAACAAAAATTACCGTGAATCACAGTCAAAATTATTGAACACTTCTGTAAAAATTACATTAACTGTCGTGAAATCCCAACTTCACCGTAGTATTTATAGTAGAAATTCCTAGCTGCGATTCTTCGCTCCGTGTAGGCTCAGAAAAGTTTTAATACTTATGTTAGCAGATGGATGGATATATATTTATTTACTGTTAGCCTGTGTTGGATTTTTACAGCGAGTTTCACCATTATAATCATTACAATTCTCAATTAAATTATACAGCGATCATTAAACATACAATAAATTTACATATATCTAGAGACTTTTTACCTTAATTAATCAGCGCTACAATACAAATACTGAAGTTGTAAGTCACTCTTATATCTATTAAATGTGTTGTAACTTAGTAACTAAATGAATGTCTTTGCCTTAAAGATTCAAATACTTGAAAATATTTTAATACTCTAATGACACTGCATTGAAACAAACGTGGCCGTTTGATATTATATTTTCACTCTTTGTACCCGTGGTCCTGAACATTTTTCCACCCTTTCTTATTTTTTTAAGGTCAAATACTGTTAAGTAAGTGGCTAGGAGCAAAACCTGTCTATATTATAAAGTCTACGGTAACAAAAATAATATTTATTTGCCCTAATACGTATGCTGACACTGTTGATATACGTGCTCTATTCAGTCGGCGTTGCAAAAAATCGCCGCCTCTGGCGCTACCTGTCTTCACTCTCATAGCGAATACGTGTGCACCGTATGGCTGCCACGACGGCAGTATTGACAGATCCTCTGAAAGCTTTTTCCCTTTCGAGCTACAAAAATTTTCCTATCTCAGGGATTTTCAGATAAAAATTCCTATATTATAATTTTGCTCTAATATCGCAAATGAAGAAATTAAATTGTAAGAAAACACATATATGTGTGTGTGTGTGCGTGCGAGCAAAGTCTGCAAAGTCTCTGTGTGTATTTTGCGAGCGAGTTTGTATAGAACAGTAGAAAAATATCTTTTAACTTTTAATGTTTAAAAAAAAAATCTAAAGTAATGTGCAGTTATCAGTATGAATTAAAAAATAAGCTAGTATATTATATTAATCAAACTAATAACATTTTTCAAACAGCCTTATACAAAATTGTACATAGTTATTTTTATGTACTACAATCAGATATGTTTATGGTTAATATATTTATCGCATTATATTATTTCATTTTAAATCCATGTAAAATTCATGAAAATTATGACTTCATCAAAAATGTGTATCTGTACAAAGCAATAAATTATAACAAACTATTAACGTTAAAATAAGTAAAAAGAAAAAAAAAGTTTTTAATTCATAGTGGCATGTATATATAAACATTGTAAAATGTTCCAAAAAATGTGAGATTCCTATTTTAAGTTTTATGACTGATCAATAAAATGATATTCTATCATTCAAAACTTGTTTAACTTCTGTTTGTTTGTTTTTTGTACAGTGTAAAGTTATCCGTTTTGTTTTTAAACCCTTTTTATGGACCATTTTTCTCAAATTTCCCATGTTTTAAACTTTTTTTCCTTTTTTCTAAAAAAAATGCTGAAAATTCCCACGATATGGGAAATTTCCCACGATGTGGCAACACTGCACGACGGAACTCTGACTTGAGGTAGTATTGGTAGTACTAGCGATACTCGAACGACGGTATCAATTTTGATGAAATTCGGCTGACTTATAGATATTGATATAAAAATGACTAAGTTAACATTTTGTGAGCTTTCACAGCATGGAAAAAAAGTTATCAAAATTTGTATTTGAACGTTATGAACATGGGACCTTATGGGCAACGACGGTAAAACTGGATTTGCAAAGCATCGACCGACGGTGTGAATTTTCATAAAAAAAGATGTATAGTAGCAGTTATATCTTAAGATTGATACAACTTCTTAAAATTATTAGTTCAAAGACTGTAAGTATAAAGGGCGTCTGAACCATATAGATAATTATAGGAATAGAGCACTCGAGAGATCAGCTGATGCGTGATCGGGGTTGAGAGAGAACGCTGCATAAAAGGTATCTGTCTGGAACAACAGTTGCGGTTATGATTTTAAAGTATGGCATTTGCCGCGGGCAAGCATACCGCGCCGTGTATTGGAATAGGTACTAATTACATAAGCTAGTGATTTGTATAATTTTTTGATAAATTATTATCGACAATGTATTCACAAAAATTATACTGTCAATGATGATAATAATTACGCGTTGTAAATAAAAAAAACCAATGAAAGTAAAATTCTTTATTATAAATTAACACTTCACTGCAAGTATCTATTATTTAAAATTTAATTCTCAGCAATAATTTTTTCAAACCTTATATATGAAACACAACAAGTATTTAGAAGGAAACAAAATAAAATTTGGAAATAGACTTTACAATGGATTTACAGATTTAGTCTGCCTACTTTTAAAGTAGTTGAAAATTTTTTTAATACCTTGTTTATCTTTGGTAACCTTTACAATTCCACTTGCATCTTTGCCCAAAACTTTAGTCAACCCAACTAATGTATCTATTTTGTATGCGTCATTCATTATTCTAAACGTAACGTTAGCTTTAATCATTTTTTTTCTCATACCTGTTATAGTAGTACTATCTTTTAATGCGTCCAAATCTCTCAAAGCAGTTAGTAGATGTATTAAAAATTTCACTCTCGAATTTTTTCACGCAAATTCCATCAAAATAAAACTTTACAACGATTATCTGTCATCAATCTAACAATAAATAATTTTTCTGGTGTTGAAAACACTCAATTTTTCGTAATAGACGAATATTAAAAAAAATATCTTGTTGCATGCATTACTACGCACCTACCTAATCAACCTAATGACTGCGCACCAATTAATACGCGGGGCCAAATACTGCGAACCTAATATACACATGTAAAGGACTATTTGTTTGAAAAAGGTATACATTTTTAATATGAAAACTTTCTCTTTTAATTACAAGTTCGTTTATCTCGAAAAAAACACAGAAGACAATCTTTCGTGCGTAAATGTGAACAGACTGTTGTTGAGGTTAGGAACGCGTCTACTCGAGAAAGTTTTTGTTGGAATGGAGAAAAAGTTGTTTGGTGGAACCATCAACTTGATACCACTGCAGATTTTTATTAAAATCAGTATTTGGCTGCAAATTTTCTGAAAATTGTAACTTACGATTATGATATTTTGTTTGAAGGACTTTTCAGACGTATTTAAGTATTTCAAAATAGATGAATCCTGTAATTATATCAAAGTGCGCAGTAATCGGGTCGTGCGCAGTAATTGGGTCATTTACCCCTATTTAGGAACCGCAAACCATGGATTGGACTAGCTTCATCAGAAATCTTTTGTGATGGCCTAGGATTGTGAATTGTGATGTACACAGAAAATTCCCGATTTTTATATTTTGCTGCGATCTGTAAAGTATTGGCACTTTTGGCAAAACCCCCAGTCTCCAAATCAAAATATATAAAAACTGGTTCCTCATGAGTATCCACCGTTTTTATAGGAATAGATTCATCCACTGCCATCAATCCAACATTTGATTCATAGGTAACTCCTTCTAAAGTTTCATTATTATTTTTTAGTGCTGTTTTAGACTTTTTCAAAAAGATTTTTTTTCATTTTTGAACTCGCGATAATGTTTGAAGATATCGTTTTTTACTAAATGTATCGACTTGATGACAATATTTTTGAGTATGTTGTGCGAAAATCCACACAATATTTTAATGTTCGATGGAATTTTCGTATGGCCTATTTTTGCTTCACGATTGGTAGATTTAAGTTGATAGTATTAGTCTGACTAGCTTGCAATAATACAATAATTTTCGATGGTAGTTTTTTATTTAAATTATTCATCCTAATCCCATTTTTTTCTTAAATATTTTGACTTACTTAACAATGAGATGGTTGAGCTTAATATACTTTCTAAAAGATAAATCAGTTAAATTTCAATCTAAATACTTAAGTAAATATTAACTAACAATCAGTTAAAAGTCGTTCACCTATAATAGTAAGTATAATAGGTAATTCGTAATATTGACTGATTCAACTTTAGAGTGTATAAAATAACCATTCGTTCGGCATTCGTCTCCAAAGTTATATGAGGGAGGGTTTGCATTTGAAACGATTACATCCAGTGTTTTGCGTCAATAACCAAGATTCTATACTTCAATCATTAAACTATGAATATCGCTTAAATTATTTATGTTTTTGATACAGTCAGAGGCACTAAATGAAGGTTACATCTAGTGCCTCTGATTTTTTATTTTACAAAATTACCTTTATATTCAATCAGTTATTGGTTCAAAATTAGGCCAAGAGCATAAGTCTTCAATTGCCCGTTATTTTATCGGCACAATTTAATACTCCATTATCAAGACATTTCTTGCGCTGAAAAACAATTGAATGGTCATTAGTTTTGTTTACGGTGGAGACGGTATGATGCAGCATATGAGGCTGACACATGCAGTCGATCGCTTAAGCTAGAATTTTTTGTATTGATAAGTATAAAATCTCTCGATTAAAATGGAAGACGCTTTAGGAAATGTAGTTACATTCAATTCATTAAATGACGATTGTTTACGGCACGTTTTTACATTTTTGCCCATAAAAGACAAAATAAGGATAGAAAGGGGTACGTTGGTGATTCATAGCTATGTTAATATTAAGTACTATATATATTATCTGAAATACTTCAAATCTGACATTTTTGAATCGCAGTATGCAAACGCTGGAAGGTGATTAGTAACAACAGTTGGTCTGCCAAAAAAAGCTTGAAAAAAAGTGAAATGCAGATGATGCACGAAATGGAGATGAAGCGCAAGAGGACAGCTAAGAAAGAATCCGAGGCTATAATCGTAAATTTATTAGAACGCTGCGGTTTTTACCTCGATAATTTGAATTTTCACCATTACCCCGTGGATCCTCGCACTATTAGCAACATAGGCCTGTTGTGTCCAAATTTAAAGATTGTTAACTTCACGGGCCGTCTGTCGAAGGCTATGGTGGAATCGTTGATGATCAACTGCAAGGGTATAAAAGAGTTCAGCTTTGTTTATCTTGAGATTGATTGTACGGAAGAGCTAATGGGCGAGTTTTTATCTCGTTGCAAAGAGCTCGAGGTATTGAAAGCCACTGAGAATGATGTCGTGGTAGGCAAGTTCTTGTCGAGACTTCCAGTGCGATCGATCAAACAGATTTACCTCAATCACTGTCGCAGACTATCGATTGTGGATTTGAACAAGGTTGGTAGAAATTTATGTGAGTGTAAATAATCAAAAAGTCCATAAATCATAATTTTAAGAATCCCAATTTTTTTCAAATTCACAGGCTTGTGAAACATATTTGAATTTAAAAACTCTGTCAATAAATTTTTCGTCAATTTCAAGATTGCCCATACGTACGTTGCCAAAGATGTTGAAAGAATTGAAATTGTATGATGTTCATGACAGCGAGTTAGAGGTTATATCGGATCTAACGTTTCTAGAGTGTCTCGATATTGCTGGCACCTCTTTGAATGATTGGTTTCTAAAAAATTTGGCCAATAAATGTAATAGTTTATTGACATTAAGATTGAGAAGTGAGTGAATCATTATGTTTATCATAAACGCTGCAATTCTTTTTTATGTATTACGATCGCGAAATATATTTTTTTACGGTATTTTAACGATCACAAGAAAATTCAACATTCCTGATTCAATAGAAAAGAATGCAATTCTCTTCTAGGAAGCGAACAGATAACCGATTCGGGCTTGCTGGCCCTTCAAAATCTGCCTAACCTTAAAACCTTGTGCTTAGACCAATTGACTGAAATAAATGGTGAAGGACTCGGTCATTTTCGAAAATTGCGGACGATATGTGTTTATTACTGCAATCGTGTAAAAGACAAAGGCTTGTCTAAGTTAATAGCCACCTGCAGCACATTAGAACGAATCGATTTCGACGCATGTAAAGTCGTAAGTCCAATCTTGAGGAAGAGGGCTGAGGAAATAGTAAAATTGCGAACCAATGATGTTACATTGAAATTTTATACAGCTAAATATGAACTCCAACCACTTGAATAAGTATTTTAAAGTTGTGTGTTTCGTCTTATAGATCAATCGGTGCATCTTTTGTTAACAATCCCAAGAGATTTTGAATAGAAAATCATAAAAAAAGACCTTGCTAGTCTTTAAGAATACACTACTTTCATTCAATTGACGTATTCGCTCCGCGCAAGTTATGATGCGTCGCGCCCTCTGAAGGTTGAGAAGGCTCAACTTTGTCGGAAATTATAACAGTTAAGTATTTGGGGCGTAAACATAAAAAAATTTTGTATCTGCATTTTCCCGACAACTTAAGGTCCTTTTTCATGATCACGCTACAACTCTACAACGCTGAAATTTTGTGTTATTTATCTATACAGTGATTTCTGTGTTCTAGCGTTGATGACTAAAAAGTTGGAACTAATCGAACTTTATATCATTAACGCTACAATTGTAGCTTTGTAGCTTTAATCATAAAAACGGACCTTTAGCACTACTTGACCGATGTGGGAGCTGGTGTCCATTTTTTTACCTCCTTCAGAGACTAGCACGGAGCCAATACATAAAAAGTACACAGATTTCGCTGTGATTCGAAAGTATCCAATGTATATGCATCCATAGTCATTATCATGTAAATAAATCGTTCATCGTTTAAAGTAATTTTATCTACTAAAAAATCTACGATATAATTGAAGGTGGCTCATCACCCCTATACAGCACATATTTTGAATATTTTATTATAATTTTAACATTTTATCATAAAAGTTTTATGAATGTTATGAGAAGTGGCACTTAACGTGATAATAATATAGTTAGTGCTAAATATCATGCGATTTTTTTTCATAAAATTTTGTTGTTAAATTTTTCATATAGGTACCGAAGCTTGAAAAAAAATTCAATAAACTACCTTAATCTTTTTTAATTTACATCTGATTTTCAATTTTTCGGGCTCATTCTCTTCCTTGAACGACGAATCTATTGGGAGTCATCACGGAAAAAATTGCAAAAACTTGGATAGGTTTCCCAGAAAATTCAATTGTTCACTTATTTTTTGTATTTCTTCGTAAACTGAATTTTCTGGGAAACCTCTCCAAGGTTTTGCAATTTCTTCTGTGATAGCTCCCAATGAGTTTGTTCAAGGAATAGAATGAGCCCTAACAATTAAAAATCAAATGTAAGTTGAAAAAGGTTGATGTAATTTATTTAATTTTTTTTTCCAAGCTTCGGAACTGAAAAATTTAACAACAAAATTTTATGAAAAAATTCGCATGATATTTAGCACTAGCTATATTATTATTATCAGGTTTAGTGACATTTCTCATAACATTCCGTAAAAATTTATGATAAAATATTAAAAATATGTGCTGTACAGGGGTGATGAGCCACTTTAACATTAAACATTAAAGAACTACCCTACCCTGAACGCAATAATACTGAAACAAGTTGTTATAGACGTTGGGCACGCTACAATGTAGAATTCAAGATGGCTCTCCTTAGTGAAATAAAGGGGAGCGATGTAAACCAAACTGGGAGAGGTTGTTCTTTAATACAACACAAACGTCTACCTTGAATTTGAGACCTTTTCATCACGTACATTTTTAATGACAAGCCCTTAAAAGTTTACTTCTTAACATGGATTTGATGATAAGCATGTGCATCATTGTAGTTATTTGCATGAAATATTGTATAAAACGCAAGAGATTAAAACAAAAACTAACGTAAGAAAGCTTATCATCGTCGGCTCTATGCAACAACCCGCCATCTCACTATCAAAAGCAAGAACCCGCTAATCCAATAAAAAAAGTCAAGAACGCGCTATCCTAGAGGGGCAAGAAGCAGCCATCTCTTTTTGGAGGCAAGAACCCGCCATCTCTTTTTGGAGGTAAGAACCTGCCATCTCAGATTACATTCAAGAACCGGGTATCTTGGCACTGGATAAATATGGCTGTTAGTGCCCAATTTATTTACGGATCTAGGGAAAATCAATGTATAAAAATTAATGTGATCTGAAATAGCCGGCTTTTGCCTCTGTAATAAGATAGCGGGTTCTTGCCTTTGATCTTAGATAGCGGGTTCTTGTCTTCAATACTGGATTAGCGGGTTCTTGCTATTGATAGTGAGATGGCATGGCGGGTTCTTGCATTGAGCCGACGATTAGTACTTTGAGCAATTCAAATAACCATTTAATTTTAAAAGATATTCACCCAAACACAATAAAAACATTCTACCGCCTATGCTCATGGCCTATACTCAATGTATAAAAAGATGCAATATGCGTCTGCTAGCGATTTCTCGCCCGATGTTTTTAGTGATTGTCTGATGTCACGTAAATAGATAGTACCCTACAGGTGTGAAGAGACACCTTCAGGTAAAATTATCGGTAAAAATGACGAAAATAGCAAATTTTTTACTGCAACTTATACTTAGATGTTACTTGTTGACAAAGTCTGCACAAGCGTCTAGCAAAGCTGTGAGGGCACAGTCATCCTTGTTTTGTACGAGGATACTGATACTTCGATAATATTGATTAGTGTATGCAGTATTGTTGATAAAATCGACTAGAATGCAAGCCAAAGATAGCTATAACTGAAGGTTCATGTGCTTAAAGTACCCATCATATCGCCTACCGCAAAAAAGTGCTCAAAATATAGGCTGGCACGCTTAGATTACGGCTATTTGTATCTAAATGATTGAAAACTAAGGCTTTTTCAAAATTAAATGCTTTCAGGGATCAGTGTATGGTGATGAATAAACAGTATAAAAACACTCAAGTAATCGACTAATATGAATTTGAATAACGATTAGATTTGCTGCCAACAAGCTTGACAAAGGAACAAGTTTTGGAAGTACAAGTTTTTCGCAGATATCTTTAAAAGTATTTAGATCTGTGACCTCCTTCATACACTTGCCCCATTAATATTTAATAGAAAAATGTCTAAACCAAAAACTTGGATGAGGTAGGGCAACATACTATTATTTATTTAATTGATAATATGGTTGATATTTCGTCGCTATTTACGACCTCTTCAGGACCCGGAGGTGCCACAAGCACGATACAAACGGAGGCGTTAATAAGTATTTACATGACGAGATGGTTAAAAACAAAATACCAAACGAAAAGTACCTCAGGGTTACAATTATAGCAATACAATAAGTGACTTTTTGTTTGGTATTTCGTTTTTAACCATCTCGTCATGTAAATATTAACGCCTCCGTTTGTAGCGTGCTTGTGGCACCTCCGGGTCCTGAAGAGGTTGCAAATAGCGATGATTGACCATATTATTAATTAAATAAATGATGTTGCCCTACCTCGTCCAAGTTGTTGATTGAGTCGTTTATCTTTAAAAGTAGTTGTTGAAGACAAAAATATTTTTGTAGGAAGTTGTAGGTATATAAACAAAAAAAACCTTCATCAGTCTAGTTGATCGTAATCCACGCAAATCTGCATTTTATTAGGTACAATGCTTCTTAGCCTCAGTGTGCCAGCCTATATTTTGAGAATGTAAGAAACCAAATAAGTCCATGGTAATGATGTTTTAAATACTTGATGATTCCCGTATTGAGTGCAGTTGAATGAGAGAACGTGGATAAGAGATAGTGTTTTGTGTTCGAAACTCTCCGGTAATATTTCTTCAATTCACCATGCGAAGATATGGTACTGCATTACTAATAAATAAATTAATACAATTTTTCTCGAATTTTTGTTCATGTTCTTTTTTTCAGTCTTCAAACGGTGATGAGAAAATTGTTGCTGCCATCTATGCATTATTATGAGAAAAATAAGAAATTGGCAAATGGCATTAAAGTAGTAGTAAGGCACTCTACAGTGTGCACTAGGGGTAAACGGTACAGTTGTTGACCCCCCGATCAGTGTGCTCAAATGTGACTGGAAGAACATGGGATTGTATATCTATATATACGGTTATAACCTTACCTTCCCAGTCACATTTAAACACACTGCCCCCGATCGTGATTGACCGCCACGTGTATTTTTAAGTGGAGCCTGTATATATAGATATAATAATTACACAGGGGGTCAATCACTCTAAAGGTGTCAATAACCGTACCGTTTACCCCCATATTGCACTATGACTTATGCATACATGCAATAGCCTATAGGTTATGCGGCCTTCACGATATCGCTGTCCTCCTTCCCATGCAGCTGCACGAAAGTTTTCAACTTTGGAAAGCTAATACTCGAAAAACTATACCACTAGGCTTCTTGAGGTTTGGTATTCAGTTTACTTGAAATACTATCTGTAACATACTGTTTTTGGTAAAAAATCGTAAGATGCCATAAGGCGGCTCATCACCCCATCACCCCTGCATAATATATATATTTTAAATATTTTATCATACGTGTTTATTATAAGTTATAAAAAGTGTCACTTAACCTGACAATAAAATAGCTAGTGCTAAATATCATGCGATTTTCTTCATAAAATTTTGTTGTTAAATTTTCCAGATAACGAAGCTTGGAAACGAATTCAATAAGTTACTTTAATCTTTTTCAATTAACATCTAATTCTAAATTTTTGGGCTCATTCTCTTCCTTGAACGAATCCATTGTGAGTCATCACGGAAAAAATTACAAAAACTTGAATTTTTTTACAAGCTTCGGTATCTGTAAAGTTTAAGGGGGCTCCAGCGAGAGGAGTTGTGAGGTTGTAGGTAGTTTAATTGATAGATTAGATCCCGCTGATTCCCGCGGTGTCTTTATTTACCCCTCTAGCCGTAGAAAACATCGAGATATTCGCTCTCAAAGTTCGCATACTATACACAACCTCTTATGGAGCAACGTGAAAACATCGTAATTTTCTAACCATAATCGAGGAGTTGCACATCAAGACACGAACTGTTTTGAAGAAAAAAACCTCAGCTTTCAGATGGTAGCTCGCAAAATATCGGTGGAGTATAAGTCGAGTCGTAGTATTATACCGTACAGCTATACATGTATATGATGGTGCAGATTATGCTCGCATCATGTATATGTATATACAGCAGTAGGCAGCAGTGATACCAACTAACGAAATTATTTTCGGGTTGGTATCATTTTGCGCTGGAGTCCCCTTAACAATAAAATTTTTCCAGCTCAAAAAGAACCCGAATTATGAATTTTCGAAAGCCAGACTCCAAGCCAACAATCACAAAATTCTCAAAATTTAGCTCCTTATACAAAAAAAATAACAAAAATCCTCGAAAATGTATCTCTTTTCGATATAGAACCCGTAAAAAAACATTTCAGCCAAATGAAAAATCAGTCGGTCAGATTTTGTCTGAATCTGTCCAGTTTGTAAAACAATGACTTATATACATATAACAGCATGACTAGTTTTCCCCTTCTTCCTTTCATTATTGTCTATTACTCTGCATAGACGCTATATAATGAAGAGGAAAGGCAGAGTACAGTGGCATATATAGTCAGAAGTAAGGTGCTAAGGAGGTCAGGAGAAAAGGTGAAGTGGAGTCAGATCGAGAGTCAGATACATAGTCAGGCCTGGTTATATACATAATTTTTCTCTTCGTCATTCAGGTAATAAATTAATGCCTAATTTTTTGATACAAGTACCCTTTTCCATCATGAACACCCCCAGATCTTACATGTAGAATTGTACGGAATAGTACATCACATTTTGATTCATAAATATTAATTTCAGCTTAGATTGGATATTTATGATAACTTTTATGATTGTTTTACTGTTACAAAAAGTAATTAACTTAAAATAAACTTTAAAATAGTCATAATGACACGTACACTATTACGTGCGTGTTAAGTCATATGATTGAAATAGCCTTTATTGTAGTAACCTTTAATTGGATTTCTTTCTAAAACTCTAAATTAGAAATGATAAAAATTAAAAGAAAAGCTGAAATAAAAACCATATAATGGCATCATTGCCTTGGCGTCGTTGTTTAAAACTTGCCTATCACTGAGAGAAGATCGGTGCAGCTTGATGATCCGGAATTCGGCACAGTAGTTGCACCGGAGCGGTGCACTGGGCGCTCCGGTCTCGCTTTCTCGTGAGTGTCACACATAAGTAGTATCTGCTCTTCACAATCCACAGTGTTGTAGAGCACATACTATATAATACTTGCAAGAGAGCCAAACCGGAGCGCCCAGTGCACCGCTCCGGTACT
>JAPYYV010012263.1:0-10382 GCA_030522625.1 Copidosoma aretas | reverse complement strand
CTCCTTCAACATTTTAACCATTGCAGAAGATAGCCGACTTCACATGAAAGACACATTCTCGCTAAAGTCTCCCGAAATCAGACGAACTATTCCGATTACAGAAGAATCCTTTCACCAAAGCCCTCCAACATCGTCGAAAATTGACGAAAACAACCAATTGCAGCTGAAGCCACTCCTTTACAGCCCCTTGGGATTTTCTGTTTTACCCGCAAATCTTATTTGGCAAATAAACGGAGGCACAGCAATAAAACGTGACCGTTGGTAATACAACTGATGAAACAGATAACGAGAGACCCGTAGGCTCGAGCTCAATACGAAATAAAAATAAAATATAACTTAAACACGTACAACCAAATAATCAAATAGACTCGCCTGCTCACACTGTCTATTAATAGATCATTTATTTACTAAGAGTGTATGCAGAAAAGTATATTGGGTTCCAGAATAAGGTGCATGTAATAATACCATATATCATACACTAATAACACCCTATTACAGGAATTGCGCAGAGCAACCGATTCATGCACATAATGCAAAAAAACCAGGTGTGTGCAAACCTTGATTAGGCTGTAATCCAGCAAACTATATCCAAGCAGTGATAGGCTAAGATCTCCCAATCGGAAACCATGTTTTATTCATACAAAATGTGATAAGCAATATTTTTGTGGATTATACTTACTATATAGTTGTATTATACCTTAGATCATGATGTAAATAGACGAGGTTTGCTGGATAGCACAAGGTTTTAACAAGGGAGAAAACCATTTAGATTTTAGGGCAATTAAGCTCCAAATATGTCAAAATGAAAACGCGTGTTTCAATACAATGTTCCACTACGTCAAAAATAACCAACATTACTGTACTGAGGCAGAAAATAAAAAACGTGACCGTCATTGATACATCTGATGAAACAGATACTTGCCTGAAACCCGTACACTTTAGCTTAAGACGTAATTTAAATAAAATGCAATCCTAGCACGTATAAACAAACAACCAAATAGACTCTCCCGCTTAAACTGTTTGTTGATGAATGATTTATTTAGTAATTCAGAATGTAAGCCGATTAGTCTATTGGGTATCAGAATATCATACATAGGATAATTACACCTTATTACAGGAATTGGACAGAGCAACCAACTCATGGATATGATGGAAAGAAAAACAAGGAATGTGCAGACTATGATTACGTTGTAGTCTAGCGAACTATAACCAAAATGTAATTGGATAAGGATTCCTAATCAGGAACAATGTTATTATCATCCAAAATATGATGAGCACTATTTTTTCGTGTATTATATTTATTACATAGGTGTATTATAATTTCGATTATGATGTTAATAGACAAGGTTTTCTGGATAGTACATGTTCTTGACAACGGAGGAAACCAATTAAACTTTAGGGCAAGTAAGCTCCACATTTAGCTAACAGAAAATATGTGTTTTAATACAATGCTCTACTACTACGTCTAAAAATAATCAACTTTGTGTTACCATGGCGGAAAACAAAAAACGTGACTAACAGTAATAACGCAGATAAAACAGATACTTGATACAAGACACGTACACTTTAGCCCAATACTTAATTGAAATAAAATAAAACCCACGCACCTTAAACCAAATCACCAAATTAACTCGCCCGAATATAATGTTCATTAATAAATAATGTATTCAATAATTCAAAATAATTTCAAAGAAAGGCATAAATATCAATCCCTAGCTCCTTCAACGCAATAACCCAATATACTTCAACCTGATATCCGAAGGGAAAAGAAATAATTAAGGTAAAAACTATTTATTCGTTTTAAAAATTAGGTTATTGACAGAGTTGGGGTATTATAATTATTTTAGAAGTAATTATAGAATCGTGTATTTCTAGTTAGTCTATAAGAAGGTGGCATTAATTAAGGAAAATTGTTTGAAAAAAACTTGGGCACCCATATATCAAGTTATACTTTTTCGGCACACAATATATGTAGATGTGGCTGATTCCGTCCCTAGATATGTTGATGTAGCTGATTCCCCCGAAATTTGCTCGGTCATAATCACGGCTCAAATTATGAAATAATAAGACGCAATACAAATAAAAATTCATTGATAGAAGGTTATATTTATAAAAAAAATGATAGAAAAAGATCATATGTGTAAAACTGTGGTAAACAAAATTATGAAAAAGTGTAAAAATTGAGAAAATAATTATTAATTTATTTAAAAAGTACCTCATTAATAAAATAAAAGAAATATTAATTAATGTATAGAAAAGTTGCAACTAAAATCTATTTTTAATGTTTTGATAAACTTATCAAATTAATTGTTTGATAGTGTATTATTGTAAATTAACTAATACTAAAACAAATTTATAAATGAACAATGATTTAATATTAAAATTAAATACGAGTTACAAACTGAAATACAGGGAGGAGCGATGTGTAGCTTACTGAGAGCGGTAGCTCGTAGTTAAGTCGACACCGTACACGGCTCGTATGCACGACATCGCGAGTTTGAATCCAGTAGAAAAAGGTTTTTTTTTATATTTTAAATTTACTTACGTTACATATTTTTGAAGGGGAAAAAATTTAAATTTATGAATTTACTTCCGTGCACAACGCTCATATAGAAGTATAACTTCAATTAAATTATTTTACACGTAGAATGATGCTATCAATGGCCCTCTTATATAATCCCAGAGTTATCAAAAAAAATCTGGGGGTTGGCACGAGGAGAGCGCAGGGAGGGCGAACCCTTACTAGTATATGTATAGGATGATCAGTTGGTACTTAAACAGCAGGAAACAGTGAATGGAAGGATTTGTCATGATCCCAACTAATATTATGGTACAATTTTTAGTTCAGTAGTTTTTAAACTACAAGCATAAATAAATAAGGGATGTGTATCCCATTTAGGACGCTTTTCGCTATGGCGCAGGCTGTCATAAGCAGCGGCGTTGCCACGTAGTAGAGAATCAATGTAGGTAAAGCAGAACGGCTACTACTACTACTACTACTACTACTACTACTACTACTACTACTACTACTACTACTACTACTACTACTACTACTACTACTACCACCACTTCATCCGCCGCGCGGTAGATGACGTATACACTGGTTGTCGCCGTGCAGCACTGCGTCTACTAAAACTTATCTCACAAGTCCTGCTCAAATGCCGCTAAGTACCGCACAATTGCCGCTCAAGTCCCGCTCAAGTCCCGCTGATGTTCCGCTTGAGTTCCGCACAAGGTCCGCTCAAGTACCGCACAAGTGCTGCACAAGTACTTGTGCTGTACTTGTAAGGTACTTGGGTGGTACTTGAGTGGTACTTGAGTGGTACTTAAACGGGACTTGTGCGGTACTTGGGTGGTACTTGAGCGGGACTTCAGCGGGACTTGTGAGTATAAGTTCTAGCACACGCAGTGCTGCACGGTGCCAACCAGTTTAAATGCCATCTACCGGCAGATGAAGTACTGGTAGTAGTAGTAGCCGTTCTGTTGTACCTACATTGATTCTCCACTACGTGGCAACGCCGCTTCTCATAACTGCCCGCGGCATAGCGAAAAGCGTCCTAAATGGGATACACATCCCCTATTTATTAATGCTTGTAGTTTATAAACTACTTAACTGAAAATTATACCATTATATTAGTTAGGATCATGGCAAATCCTTCCATTCACTGTTTCCCGCTGTTAAAGTACTAACTGATCACCCTATATATGTGTAGTAGTAAAGGTTTGCCCCCCACTGCGCTCTCCATGTGCTAACCCCCAGATTTCAATATTTGTATTCTCATGTCTGAATAATAAATACAAGGCCCTTATAATTCGAACGAACATAGTAAATATATAAAATAAGTTTACTGATTTATCAAATAATTGTTAATAATTTTATACTAATAATGACTCTAATTGGTATTTAAGGGTAAAATTCATTCATATGTATATGTATACAATATTTACGCAATCATTATTATTACAGAAATAGTTATGAGCCTTTGTTTGTTATCTCTGGTCATTTTAGAATCAATTATGGAATAAAGTTTATATTAAGATATCACTTCAAATTCTTTCTTAATATTTGCAAATGTGAATAACTTATTTTATTATTTTTTTATTTCTTACATAGATTTTCATGTACTTCTACATTTTCTTTGTTTCTTCCATAACTACTAAAAATTCTTATCCTCTGATATCAGTACTAACATTATTTTGAATCGAGTTACTTATGTAAGTGATTAAACATACAACAACGTGTTATAATCTCTTTTTACATTTACATAATATTATAATTTATGACGGACAAAATATTTCTGGACTGTCAGTCTTTACTGTTGTGCCCTTGTATTTACCTACATAAATATCTTATATTTTCACATGAAACATCTTTCTCCTGCATATCTCTCCATTGTCTTTTAATCCTATATTTCTGACTGATATTATCATTATTATTATGTTTTTCTTTACATAGCAATATGTATTTTATTTTTTATTTTATTTCATGCAGATCCTAGTCTATCGCTCAAAAACTTCTAAACTAACCTATATCTTTTTCTTTTTTCTTTTTTTTCTTTTTCTACTTCTTTCTTTTTTTTTTTACAATTTACAGATCATAGAGTTGTCAATTACCATATAGTTTTTCTGTATTTTCCGATTGACAAAAGTCTTCCTGTCCTTTATAGAATAATCTTTGATTTTATTAAGTTTATTTTCCTTCGCAGCTCTTTTTATAAATCCTATCGTTTTTCAATCCTCTAGTTTCTTAAATACTATAACTTCTTTGCCTATTTTTTATAATTTTCATTTATTAAGTCCGGTAATTCTTTGATTAGTAATAAATAAAGCCACCTGCTCTTGTCCATTTTTCTTATGTACCAAAAGTAAATTTATTTATTTTTTCTTAAGCCTATTTCTAGGCTAACCCTTTCCACCTCTATTTGTTACATATATATATATATATATCCTAGTATATTTGCATTTAAACCCAACATGATATTTGTAAATCTGAATCTATTTTTTCCCCTTTTTTTATTTTTTTATTTCCAAATCCATGCCTACCTTGCCCGCCTCCATCTTCCGTATGTATCCTTTTGTCTTTGCATCTGAAGTCAACTTAATATTTTTAATCTGCCTTCTATTCTTTCTAGATATTTTTCTTCTGTTTCATAATAAAGTCTCAAGTACTAATATGCAATATAATTAAATTATTTAGTCTACAAAAAATATTTAATTTAAACTTTCTACGTTGGCTCTATTTCTTAAGCCTAAGACTGCTTTTACTGCCCGTTTCACCATACCTGTGGTTTTTTCTGTGTGCCACCATAATTTTTTTTTAAAAACCACATTTCTGGGTCCATTTGTCCATGTCCTATTTTAAAACTTCCAATGCCTCTAATTCAAATTGAAAAAGATCTGTTTTCATTTCTGAAAATGGAGATTTTTTTTTTGTGCTTACTTTCAGTATATTTTTTGTACTTTATTTAACTAAATCTTTCTGCATAGTTTTTTTGTCTCTGAATTACTGGGCACCTAAAACGACGTCATCATATCATTTAAGACAGTAAATTCTTGAGAAGGGGCTAAGATTAAAAAAAATAGTATTTAAAGTAACACTAATATTTTTATGCGTAGAGAATTATAAAACACAACTAACATAATGGTTTGATTAAATAGAATAGATAATTTTGCTACAAATTCGAAGTATGTAAACATTCCTTAACAATATATTTTTTATAAAACAAAGAAACAATGGGAAAAGCGATAACGTTGTAGGAAAAATAATGCAATCGGTAGATTAAATTTTATTTTCCCAAAAGACCAAGGAAGATTTTTCCTGAAATTATTACTATTAAAAAAAAATTGTTGTAAATTATTTAAAGATTTAAAAATATACTAAGGGAAATTACACGACTCTTTTAAAGAAACAGCAAAATGTATTAGTCTTATTGAACATAACTTACTAATTTTCAATATTTTTTAAAAAACATGTGTTTCTATGGTATCGAATTAAAGGAGAAAATTTTTTGCATGGTTTTTACTTGCCAAGTACATTCATGGTGGTAATACATGGAAAAAATATGAAGCAAAATTAACCGATGATTTTATAGAAAATAAGAAAAATCAAACTCCTCTTTACTCAAACAATATCTTTGAATCAAGAAATAAGTCTTGTAATAACTTGAATCTACCTATTTGCAAAAATATAGTTTTGGACGTGGAAAACAATCACGAATAAAATGTACAGTTAAATAATGTTTAATGATTCGGATCATAAATTAAACGAGGAAAAAAGTATATTTTTGAATGTATATGTTACTAAAATTGCAAGGTATTTGTCATTGATTTTCCAGGATTATCCGGAAAAACATTTTCTGCAAGACTTTAATTTATTATTTTATTAACACAAAATTAAAAATTATATTATTGGTTTCGACAGGTATTGACTTCATTCTTCTTCTAAAAGGTATGGCATGTGATAGAACTTTTAAATTTCCATTAGATTTAAATATCAACAGTTTGTTTCAATAATTTAGTTGGATAGAAGAAAAATTTAAACTAGTTAATTTAATTATGTGAAACGAAGCTTCTATGATACTAAAGAAAGCATTAGAAATTGTTGAGAAAACTTTAAAAGATTTAAGTTATAATGACAAACCTTTTGGAGGTAAATTAATTGTTTTAGATGGAGATTTCTGTCAAATTTTACCAGTTATTAAAAATAGTAATAGAAGCATAATAATAAACGGAACAATAAAATCATCATATATATGGAGATTACTCGAAATTGTCAAAATAAATAGAAATATTCGATCAAAGGTTAACGATTTTTCAAAAATGTTAAATATTGGAAACGAATAAAGCAAGAATTCAAAATTTTAGATAATTGGATACCTTAAGACGTTTGCTCGAAAATATTTAAAAAAAATATAATTTGAATATAAATAGAGCCATATTAACTGCTTATAATGAATACACCATTGAATGATGAAATTTTGAATAATATATACGAAAAGAAAGTAACGTATTACAGTATAGACTAAGCAACATAAAAGTAGTTGATGAATCTGATGATGATATTTATATCAATTTTCCGATAAAAATGTTCAATAACATTCGGGAAAGTCTTCCCCCGCATGAACTAAATTTAAAAATAAAAGAAATAGTTATGTTTATAAGAAATTAAAATAATAATGATGGACTTTGTGATGGTACGCGGATTAAAAAAAACAAATTACATAAATTTAACATTTAAGTTGAAATTATTACTGGTACAAAAATTGGAAGTAAAGTTCTTATACATCGAATAATTTTTTTTTCTGTGAATAATACTTTATATTTCGATTTACACAGTAATTAATTTCCAATTGTATTAGCATTTGCGATGACTATAAATAAATCTTAAGGTCAATGTTTTGACAAAATAGGTCTTTACTTTAACAAGCCATCATTTACTCATGGACAATTATGTGTTGCATTGTCCAGATGCAAATGTGCAGAAAATGTATACATACAATCACAGTCAAATGATAACAATATAATTGACAATATTGTTTGGCAAGAAATTTTCATTGATGACAAATAAATATTTATTCTGTTGTTTAATGGTATTTTTTTAAATAATTTTTTTTTTAGTGACACTTTAAAAGTGTAATAAGCCTGTTTACTTCGTATCATTAAAGTGTTATAAAAAAAGCCTATAAAGTAACATTTGCCATATAATGCCTAAAGTTACTTTACGCTACAATAATTATTATGCTACCAAGATGAATTGGGAAACCACTGTAAAAAAGTTCCCCTGAATTATTACCGCAAGGTAGAGGGGAAAATCATTAAAATAATCATTCTTCGAATTGGTACAATTATAAATCAGTTCAAATTAATTAGTACAGAATATATAATATATGTTCAGGAGTGGTTTAAAATAAATCTCTTTAAATTCTTGATATCAATGAAACATTTATATAATTTTAAGAATAGCTAAAAAACTAAAAAAATTCTAACTTGTTTTTTTTTGGGGGGTGGTCAAGGGGGGTTCAGGGGAGCACTGAAAAATAGGAAAAGTGATTTTTCACGTGTAATAAAGGAGAGAACGATGTAATTTGGAGGGGGGCGGAGTAGGGGTTAGATGGGCTAAGGGGGCATAGACAAATGACGATCATAGAAAACACGTATTAGTGTAATAAATTTGCTCGTGATTTCAGGGGGTCTGAGGATGGGCGAGGAAAGGTTAAGGTAGCGAGTAATATTTTGTCCTTATCACTTTACTTTTAATTGTTTTTATAGACCTTCGTATAAAATACATACAGTCATTGCCCTTATCACTATATATTTATCTACTAGCGCTATTTACCGTCCATTTGCTATGTGCAGTAACGTAAAACATCGTTATCTACAGATAAAAGAACTGCTGTTCTGTATGAAACGACTTCATATCCTTTTATTGTCTGCCTATTTTCATAAATTTTTTTGCAGTTTTAATGCATCTTTTACATCTAAAATATTAATTTTCTGTGTCGCTTTGAATACGTGAGTGTCGTCAAGGGTATCTAAGCAAACCTGGCCCAGTCCAAGAATATTTTGCGCCTCAATTGCACCATGTAACATAAGATAAAAACAATTTTTTCTCGCACTGTAAAATAAATATTTTTTACTTTAATTATTTTTTTTCCTGTCTGTTATGTTGAATTATATTATGTTATTCTGTTAAAGTAGCTAATGATTCATATTTTTTGTTTCTTTTAAAATTATTTTGAATTAACGGATAAATTATTTAATAATTAACATTGTTATCGAGCGAGTTAATTTAGCTATTTGGTTTTAGGAGCGTGGGTTTTAATTTTTTTGAGTCAAATATTGAGCTAAAGTGTACGTGTATCACATACAAGACCTGTTTTGTTAGCCGTATTTCTGTTAGTCACGTTTTTTATTTTCTGCCGCAGTAGAACAGTGTTGGTTATTTTAAGGGTATTAGTAGAACATTGTATTGAAACACATATTTTCTGTTGGACAAATATGGAGCTTACTTGCCCTAAAGTCAAATTGGTTTTCTTCGTTGTCAAAAGCATGTGATATCCAGCTAACGTTGTCTATTGACATCATGGTCGAAATTATAATACAGCTATGTAGTGAGTATATTACACGAATGAATAGTGCTTATCAAATTTTGTATGAAAATAACATTGTTCCCGATTGGGAATCCTTAGCCAATTCCATTTCAGTTATAGTTTGCTGTACTACAGCGCAATCATGGTTTGCTCACACCTGGTTTTTTTGCATCATGTGCGTGAATTGGATGCTCTGCCCGTTTCCTGTAATAGGGTGTCATCATCCCATGTACGTTATGTCAAAACCTAATATATTTCTCTGCTTGCACTCCTAATTAGTAAAGAAATGATCTACTATTAGACAGTATAAGTATGCAAGTCTATTTAGTTACTTAGTTGTAGGTGTTTAATTTATATTTTATTTTTATTTCGTATTGAGCTCGAGGGTAGGGTCTCCCGTTATGTGTTTCATCAATCATATCACTTATAGTTACGTTTTATCGTTGTGCCTCTGTCTATTTGCCAAATAAGACGTGTGGTCCTAACATATAATCCCGAGGGGTTGTAAGGGAGCAGCTTTGGCTGCAATCGGTTGTTTTCGGCAATGTTCGACGATATTGGAGGGCTTCGGTGAAAGAATTCGTCTCTAATCGGAACGATTCGCTGGTTTTTGGTAGAGTTCGGCGAAAGAGAGTATTTCAGGCGACTTCAGCCATCTTCGGCTATAATAAAAATGACGCGGGGGTAGGCAGTGGGGGGATCAAATATATGAGACTCAAAAAAAATCCAAGTCCTGCACGGTGGTGCGGGGAGATGTGGGCGGCGGAAGGGGGGCTCTTAAAAATAAAAAACCATGATTTTCACGCGAAAACACGGAGAAAACAATCGAATTCTCGCGGAGGGGCTGCGGGAAGAAGGAGATATGTGGGGGTTGCGGGGGGCCAAAAACAAATGATGCTGTTACAATACACATAGAAATCGAACGAATACACCCGTTTATTGTGGGGTGCGGCAGGGCCAACATTTTTTCATCCTTACAACTATATATGTGTAGTAAGATTATATATATATATAGGCATGTTAGTACTAAAGTAAGCTTTGGTAGAAGTTGACCAATTTGTATGGATTTAAGTAAATATTATTTAACTTCAACATGTGTTTATAAAACTGTGTACATAGATATTGTGTATATATACATATATCTTCCTATATTATATAGTTGTATGGTTCTGGGGTGAACTGGCTCCCTCCCCGCTTCCTCCCGCTCCCCCTCACCCCCCCCCCCCCCCCAAATTACGTAGTTATTTGCCTGTTTTTCCGTGATTTTTGCCTTGGGTCCGCCCCCCCCCCCCC
>JAPYYV010012262.1:0-10382 GCA_030522625.1 Copidosoma aretas | reverse complement strand
CTAAAATTTTAATATGTTGTTTTTCAATGTGAAATGATTAACATATATTTTTTTTGGAATTTTACAAAGAAAAGTGCAACATGTTAAGGACCCCCTTAAAACAAATTTCTGAATATTTATTCAGACGATGATATAAAATCGCCAAAAAAACAAAACGAATGCAGTTTAGGAGAAGCTGCTTTAGATGAAATGCTAAGTAGCATCAAGGATAAGTTGGTAAGTCTACCTCAAAACGATCCTCAACGCATAAGCATTCTTACTGTAGCTCCTGAACGCTGGAGTAATCGTAAGGTTGCTATAAAGTTTGGCGCTTCTCGAAGACTTGTTGCAAAAGCAAGAAAATTACGTAAGTCGCAGGGCATATTGGCTACTCCTGATATGAAAGCAGGAAAATCCATGTCTGATAAAACTGTCAAAATAGTATTAGATTTTTATAACATCGACTTAAATAGTAGGTTCATGCCTAACACGAAAGATACAGTCACAGTCATTGTCGATGATTTTAAAGTCAAAATGCAGAAACGATTATTGTTATGTGACATTAAAAATCTCCATAATCAATTCAAAGAGCACAATCCTAAATTTCCTATCGGTCGAAGTAAATTCGCAGAACTTCGACCACAATGGTGCGTGATGGCTGGTTCTAGAGGTACACACAGTGTATGTGTCGGCGTATTGCACCAAAATTTCGAAGCCATGATCGACGCTGCTAATTTATCAAAGATGACTGTTAATTGTGACATTCCAATCACTACTTTTACCGATTGCATCAACTTAGTTTTATGTAAAGTCCAATCACCATTATGTTTTTTAAACAACTGCAAGCACTGCCCTGATATTAGTAAATTCTCCACATACATTTCTGACACTTTAAAGAAAAGTGGGACGAAAGAAATTATTTTTTCTATTTGGCAGTCTACCGTCCAATGCACTCTTAAAAAAAAATGCTTATCACTTTATGATTTCGTATATATATGAGTTGTCTGCTTCATTACAAGCTTTAGTTCCTCACAACTTTATTTCTAAAATAAAATCAAGATTAATTTTTTATTTGAAAAACAATTTACAAGAAGGTAAAATTATCGTTAACACGGATTTTTCGGAAAAATACGCGTATGTCGCAAAAAACGCAGCTCAAGGATTCCACTACAATAACGCCCAGTATACTGTTCAACCTCTGGTTGCATACTATAATCAAAGTGGTTCAATAATCTATCAGAGTTTTATTATGTTATCTGACTGCTTAACTCATGATTCTACAGCAGTATACATAATGCAGCAATTAATTATTCCAGAATTGAAAAAACTCTGTCCTAAATTACACAAAATAATGTACGTTAGTGACGGAGCACAGCAACATTTCAAGAAAAAATTCCAAATGAGCAACCTCGTGTGTCATAAAGAAGATCACAGCATAACAGCCGAATGGCACTTTTATGCAACAGTACATGGAAAGGGCGCGTGTGACGGCGTTGGAGCAGTATTTAAACGAGAAGCATATCGAGCTGATTAATCGAAAGCAATTTAAACGCTGAAATCACTTCTTAATAAGGCAAAAAAAAAATTTAAAAATATTAATTTTTTCTTTTACAGTGCAGAAGAGCATACAAAGACAGAAAACGTGTAAGAAAACGATTTTCTGCTGCTCCTCAGGTACCAAAAATAAGAATAGCTCATGCATTCATCGTAATTCCCGGAGAGAAATAAAAAGTAATGAGATATTTCGCAGCAGATGAACCAATGAGCATTATGCAATATTGGAAGCGCCAGTTTTATAAAAAGCAAGTTAAAAAAAAAATATGATGTACAGAAATTATAAATAATTAAATCGTCATAGACAAATGTTATAAGAACGTATTTACTAAAGAATCAGTGTTAGAGTACAGAGAGACGTTAGTAGATTAATAATACTTTGCGGACATAATAATTAAATAATAGATCAGATATCTATGATCATCCAAAAGGCTTTGTAGACACAGACGAGTTTATCACATATTCCTGTGTATTTTTAGCTGTAACGAACAAATTTGTCGATTCTATATTTTATTTATCACAATTTTATTTATGCCATTAAAAAAAATAGTTTTAGTACTTTAGACGCCAAATAAAAATTTTCCATATAAAATTTAATCAACTTGACTTCGAATCGTCAGTCTGTAAAAAAAAACATATTTTTGTTAATTTTGCAAAATTAAAAGTCTCATTTCATCATGATACGCAATACAATTTGATCAATCCCAATATGTTAACAATGACGACGCTATCTTGAATTTTTCGTTTTAGAAACATTTATTACAAAAATTAAATCATGATCAATCATGCAGAGAGTGAAAAGCGAAACTAACTTATATTGAATTTTGTTGTTTTCTAGAATAAATTCGTAATGTAATTAAAAAATACTTGATTTTTCTCAGTTTAGACGCCACATTTGATTCTAATTATAAGATTAAGCTTCTTAAGCCCTAAATTTGTTATTAGCTACGTGAGGAATACATTTTTTGGTGAATGTTATCTAGTCAAGTACCTTTTTCTCTTTATTATGCTTGATTTTCGTTGCCTGCTTGTAATACTTGGATATTACCGACGCCATTATGTACCCGCCATTTTCCAAAAATCTATTCCGACCACGCAATCGTGATCACTCATGCTAAGAGTAAAGTGCAATGCAATATAACATTAGAATTTGGGTTTTTTTGTAATTTAAAGCTTTAAATCATTGTAAGATTACAATTATGCGACGCGACGCCATGTTGGATTATTAAAAAATAATTTGGCTCTGTTCCGTGAACATAAATTATTGGTAAGTCAAGAAAACGTCATAAGGCTAGCTTTTCATGATAATATATCTTTTTTCAAGATTATACTCTACTCAAATAAATTTTTGTTAATATTTGAACGTTAACGACGTCATATTGGATCCGCCATTTTTCAAAAATCATTTCTGACTAGGCAATCATAATTGATCATGCTGAGTGTGAAATATAATGCAAATTTATTGAAAATGTGGCTTTTTCTGTGATTTAAAGCTTGCAATTATTTAAAAAACACGATTTTGGACCCTCACGACGCCATATTGGATATATCGAAAGTTATATGGCTGTATGTAGTCTACATTGGTTATTGTCGAATCAAGGCATTTTCAGGCAAATTCGTTATTATAAAATATATTTTTCCAATCATAATTACTACTTAAATTGTTTTATGGTAATATTTACACGTTACTGCCGCCATTTTGGATACGCCATTTTGAATTTCACAAAAGGACCAACGGATCTTTGAAGTACTTATTGATACCAATTTTTTTAGCCCTGTTGCATTTTTTTGGTTGCTTTTAATTTTGGCCCTGAGGGTGGCACAGTTGACGTGGAACGTATATATATACTAGTGGGGCTTTAGCCCCTGCGTGCTTTGTGCGGCAACCCTTTTCTGTTTTTATTCTTTATATGTCTGGCTTTCTGATACAGGAATTTATTCTTTATTACATACATGGGTAATTCTTTTATAATCGGTACGGATTTTAATAAAAATTGACCGCCATATTTCCGATTTGGCCGAAACTTTTTTTTACAGTTTTTACAGTGAAAAATAAGAAATACGACTACCAGTAACTTTTTTTGCAAATTTTTGGAGATATAGGCTATCAAATGTTTGAGAATTGAGTGTTTTTTGGCTTAGAGGCTTATTTTCAACAATTTACAACTCCAAATCCGTGAGAGGTACAAAATTTTCACCACATATATTTTTGTAGCTAACGAACTAAATTTTACGAACAACTTATTTTACAAGAATTATTAACAAATCCATATTGTTATTAACAAATGGATTTTTTGATCGATTTTTAACATTCCTTCGATTAAGCAAGTTTTTAGTATCACCATCTTATCCTACGTCAAATTTATGACAGAAAACCGTTCAAAAAAAAATGAAGCAAAAATTATTAGTATTGCAAATATATTTATGTTTATAGCGCGTCACGTTGAAAAAACCCCGTTGCTGCTGTTACAATAAAATTTATAACTCCTATAAAAAAAAGTGAAATATATAAGTGGAAGATGATTAAAAGATCTAAAACTTTTGTAAAGAACCATTTTTACACATAGCCTCAAATGATTTTAGGTACATGCAAAAAAACGTTTAATTTTCCTATTTTAATATTATTCAGTGAAAAAGAGAATATAAAAAATCTGAAATAAAATAAACATACCGTTTTTTAATTAAGAATTTGATTTTTAACGACATTATTAACTTCAGGATTTGAGTTGATCGGTACAAATTTTATCAAAATCTGCGATAAATTTAATTATTTTAAACTCGTTTCTTTAATTAACAAAAAAACTTTACTTACTTACGACAGTATTAATATTTTATGCGTTCACAATGTATCAAAGTCATTTAAGCTTTAATAATGCACATTTGTAAAAGAAAAGTATTCAAAAAGTAAAAAATTTAAATCGCCGTCATTTTTCATTGAATCTTGTACGCATGTGGTTACATTTTTATGTGTCTTCTTTGTCATCCAGAGATTCCAGAGCGTCTCATGTACGGGGTACCTGTACACAACTGAAAGTTTGTTAGCTCTTAGATTAGCTGTTCACTGACTTTATTCTGTTCATACTGGCATTTAGTCACTATTCTCTCATTTAAGTCTTTAGTTTGTTTTCATGTTTCATGAGATAAAACTATTTTGTTATCTCGAGACTTCAATCGAGATTGTTTGTTTCTCCACTTGAGACTAGATCACTGGCTGTGCTTGCTTGTAGAAACAATGCATAGGCATCCGAAAAAACTAACGGGGACGAATGTCCGAACAGACAAATGATTTAATCCTTACCTGTTTTTTTCTGCACTTATAGATTTTTTTCAATAATTTTCACATTTATATACCTAGTCCTATTGTCTCTAATTTACCCAAAACATTTCTTTATTAATCGTATAAAATGCTGTTTTAAAGTGTACAAACACAGCATATAATTTATTGCCCCCTTCCTTTAGTTTATTTTCAATTCAATTTGTTAGTTCAAAAATATGGTCCCTTGTTCTTCTTTTTGCTTTGAAGCCAGCGTGATTTGACTCTAATATTTTACTTTTCTCTACCTATTTGTTTACACTTTTAGCGATTGAAATTGGTAATATCTTGTATTCTACATCGATTAAAGCAAGTTCTCTGTATTTTTTAACGTCTTCCTACACGGAAAAAGATAAAAACGGAAAAAATCGCCGTCTACATTTGCATCGGAATTTTCAATAATATAAACTATGATATTCATATAATTAGCAACCGAAAGAACCTATGTTGGCGCAAGAAAAACTTCTGCCAGTCGCAGCTGTAGCTGGATAGTAGGACTTTTTTCTATACTAACACGTGAGCTTTTCGGCTGCTACGCATATCTATATTACATTACGATACGTGGTATAAGGCAATCTGATGGAAGGTTAGGTAGCAATTTTTCTCGTAATTACATTTTTTTGTGTAATTCTTTTCTGCCTTGTTAATCGAATAGATTCCAGCTATTGCCCATCCTTCAATAATTTGTATCTCTGTCCGTCACCCAGTAACAATGTTCGTTGATTAAATCATCCAAATCATGGGCAGATTTTTAAACAGTCTCCTACAGTTTCGTCGCCTCTCCGGCTTTTCCGTTTTGTATTTTTCCCAGGGCATTATGTAATTCATCATTGGATCGATATACCTTTGTCAAAAACATTCCAGGTTTTGCTGCTAATTCCTACACTCCTTTTTACGTTTTCCGTGTAACTTGCCTCACTGCTGTCTCCCAACAAATTTTTAAAAATTATTTTTTTATGCCTCTTTTCTTATCCTCATTTACCTTTTCTTATTTAATTTTAATTTTCTAATCTCTTTCCAAAACTAGTTAATACTTATTCTTTTCGCTGATTGGCTCAGTTTTTCATCGAATTTGCTAATTTTTCCATCTTTTGTAATGTTTTTGACCTTTTTTAAAGTCTTTATTTAATTTTTGTCCCCTCTCTTGTATTTTTTACCCAATGTTTCATTTTACTTATAATCTTCTTATTCTGCTTACCAAATCTAAAATTCTGTTTATCAATTTTTCAATAATTTTTCTCTTTTCTATCATTTTAAGTACCTTCGCTACTTGTGCTAAGCTGCTTTATTTTTCTCTCATGTTTATTCCACCATAATTAATTATTTAATTCAAATATTTTACTTCGATCTTTTTTAGTCTTTTTCACACTAATATTTTTCAATTTTTTTCCACTCTATTTTTTTTTTATAATCCCCTGCTTCTGTTCGTTTTTTTTTCTCCTCATATAATTTGTCCTGCAATTTTAAAGGTCATCGGTAGTTGATTAGACTCACTTCTAGTTACAATTTTAAGAGTTTAAACAGTACTATAGTCGTTACGTCCGATACGAAATTAGGACTAATTCCTTTCCTTTTCCTACATAAGTTATCTACCCCTCCCAATCTTTTCTTGTATATCCATTTCACGGTTTGGGTCTTTATCCTTTGACTTTTATGGGCTAAACCAATTAGTGTCTTTTTTTATTTGCTTTTTTTTTCCTATCATTTAAATCGTCAGCTATTATAATTCTATCTCTTTCTTCAACTCCTAGTTCAATTTGACTTTATCATTTTCCTAGAATCTTATCTAGTTTTAAAAGATTAGACGGGTTAAAACAACGTATAAAATGTCACAATGTTAAACAAATAGAATAAATTTTTGTTTAGTAAATGATATGACAATAATTAAATTATATCATTTTTAAAATTCTGTGGAGTCCTAGTCAAATTAACTATGCTCCGAAGTTTTTCAAGATTATAGATGTATGATACACGATAATTATCTGTAACATTAACAAAAATATTATCAGAAAGTAATGTATCCTAAATGTAAGAAATATATAAGACAGTATCTTACTCATCATAGGTACTCGTTCATAAAAAAGATTGCTGGATCTTCCACTCATAATCTAAATAGAACTTCTCCAATAAAAACAATAGAAGTTTACAATGGACTTAAAAAATTATATATAATTGAATCAGGCAAAAACTTAACAATTGCAAAATTTATTTGTTAAAAATATTGTGACATTTAGGAGTAGAAAACATAACAATTAAAAAAAAAATTTCTTTTGGGAATAGAAATTTCAAAGTTTTCTCATCAAAGATAAAGGACGAGCAAATGGGGAGATGGAAGGAATAAAGAAAGGCAAAGCCACTGTAATTAGGTTTAAAATATTTAATCGTCGGAGATAATAAAAAAAGGAGCAAGTACAGCTGACCCAAATATGATGGGTAAAGAATTACGTGTGAATGAATAGATTACTACGTTATTTCAGGGAAACGTGGATAGGGAGGTAGATGGAGATGATGCAGGGGAGAAAGAGGGGGTGCTAACGGGGGGGGGGAGGGAGAGCTGATGTAAGACAAAGTCAAAAACCACGTAAAAATGAATGAATAACCACGTTATTTGAGACGGAACTACGGGGAAGGTAAGCGGAAGTTGAGGCAGAATGTAGAGGATTGCATCCTATTTTTTTCATACAACTATATATTATAGGGAGATATAAATCATTCTTACATTTGCACGTACGTAACACTTTAATAGCTTAAAGTATTACATATATACATATGTATATACTAGTGGGGCTTCGCCCCCTGCGTGCTCTGCGTGCCAAACCCTATACTTCAATATTTTTATTCTCATGTCTGAATAATAAATAGGACAATTTGTTTATATGGGAGTAGCTGAATTCACAGCTGATCAGTTGAGAGCACAGGAAAAATAATCACTACGATGGATGTAGTATTACGACGTTTCGTTGGCTTATTTCGCTAACGAAACGTCCGCGTCGTAATACTACATCCATCGTAGTTATTATTTTTCCTGTGCTCTCAACTAATTAGCTGTGAATTCAGCTTCTCCCATACGAATTCCAACACACAGAGAGCAATGATAAGAATTCGTTAAACACAACGTCTTAGAACAATTTATTTTTTAAATACACATATATGCGTACAAACATAGATAACCAAAGCAATCTCATAGACAGAAGTGTTGTCTCTTTATGCATTTTTTAAATCATTTTTTTCGCCTCTTTTCCTTATTATCACCCCTCATTTTTTCCTGTGTTAATTTTTTAATAGCTCTCCGAGACTCATTTAAATTTTGCTTTCTGCTACTTTTCTTAGGTTTGTTAATTTTGTTTAATTTTTTCATCTCTTATTATTCTATTTATGCATTTTGCGTTAGTCTTTAATTTTATCTTTACTCTCTCTTTTATATTTTTACTATTCTATGAATTTATCTATAATCCATATTTTTGCTTAATTATTGTGGAATCCTTTTTATCAATTTGCAACGATTTATAGCTTCATAGATTTTTTCAGTTTTAGTTCTTATGCTACCTGTGTAATTACATTGCGCAACCTGTCCTATTTTATTAAGATATTTATTTCATGCGTACATTCGCCAACCAGCACGCGCGCTCTGCTTTCCAATTTTCCAATTATTAATATTTATAAGATAAATCATTTTAATAATTATATAAATATATAAAATTTATTAGAATAATAATTAATGTTTCATTTATTTGTTAAAAAGGCTTATAATCGCTTTATTCTTTAATTTGAAAAATGATTAATAAAATATATTTGAATCTTTTTTTTATTTATAAATATGCTTATGTTTTTTCAATGCTGTTTCAAAAATATTTCTTTTGAAAACAATTTAATTTGAAAAATAATAGAACATTGAAAAAAACGATGCTTGGGCTAGAACTTCGGACAGATACACAGACGTGATGGATTATGATTTAAGATAACAAATAATCAACCTCAACTTAGCACATATTACAGAGTGCAATTATATAGAGCAAATATGATCACTTCTTTGAGGTTAACTAACCTGCTCTTTTTTAATATCACCATTACTTTAAATACTCATAGAATAACTATCAAAGCCCTGACAAACATACTAAAACTAGTCGTACTTTTGAATGAATTTCGTCACATCTATATTACATTAATATAAAATCATCTATATACTTATATGAGTACAATAACTACGTCGATTTGATGCATTTCTGCTCTTTACATTATTTGAGCACTATTTACACATTTTATACAATTACCACCATTCTATTAAAAAAGCTTTTATAATTTTGATTTATTAATTTTTTACAGGTACTCTTTTTTTTTAAACTTATATTTAATGTAATTTTGATTTATAAAATAATATTTTAAAGATATAAACAGTACAACATTAAACTTTAGACAAGTCTCATTTTTCAAAGAACATAGCAAGAAAAAATTATTTAAATGTGCTGAATGTAAAAAAGTTTTAAAAGATTGACACATTTAAATAGACATATATTGATTCATAATAAAGGGCATGAAAAAAAAATTAGTAAAAAATGTGGTAAAGGTTTTAAAAGATCAGACGGTTTAACGAGCTTTGGGAGTTTCGCTCAGAGGGACAAGGAGCGGGGAGTCCCCCTTTCATACACGAGTCCCCGCTACGTATGCGCAACATAATTTTATCATGTATTCCATAAAAAATGATCTTTGATTTAAACATTCTACTTTATCTCTTTTGCTTCAGCCTAAAACTGCTTTATCTGTCCTTTGCTACTAATTTGTAGTTTTTTTTTTATGACGGGAAAATTGTTTGTTGAGAACCACACTTCTTGGTCCATGTCCTAGTTCTAAACTATCAATGCATCCACTTCGAATTCACACAGCTCTCTTTTCATCCCTTATTTATTTCTAAAAATCAACATTATCCTTTTTTGTTTGTTTATTTCTAGTATGTTTCTTGTACTTTATTTAACTAAGTTCTTCTGCATATATTTTCTGTCTTCAATATGCTAGGCACCTTAAACAACGTCATTAGATAATTTGAGACAGTTAATTCTGAGTTTGCCTACTGTTACACTTCCTGTTTTATTTTAGATTCACATATCGCCTACTTTTTAGACAAATAAACTTAAAAGTATCAGGCTTCATGGACACACTTACCTTTTCTTATTCATAGTTTTGAATCAATTTGTTAGCCCCTGGCCGTAACTAACTGTTTTTTTCTGTATATGTTTAGATTTTATTGAATATTTTCGTCATTTTTATACTTATTTCTGTTAAATTTTTGCTTTCAATTAGATTATTTAGTACAAAAATATGGTATCTTGTTCTTCCTCTTGTTCTGATAGCAGCCTAACTCTCTTTTATTATAGTAGAGGACATCAAAAAATAAAACTCGGTTATAGGAACATGACTGTTTATTAATGACACATTGTATCAATAATAAACAGTCATGCTCCTATAACCGAGTTTTATTTTTTGATGTCCTCTACTATTCAGTACGACAAAGGAGCAAGTGCTTGGGAGTTTACATCAATTT